>CM016617.1:124834936-124927053 GCA_005393395.2 Gossypium australe | reverse complement strand
AGAGGGGAGAGAAAGAGAGTGTGTGTGTGTGTCACAATGATATTAGTCCACATCACCAAAATTTCTAAAAAGTAAATGTTGTTAGGGTGGGTTTGGATGGACGATTAGGTGCGGTACGTTTAGCTTACTTTTTGTTTCACACTACAATATTGTTACAGTATCTAAATTTACTACCACTGCTATTTTTACACTAATCGCAGGTAAACGAACCGCCTATCCAAACCCGCCCTTAACCTTAGAGACTGATGTATGTAATGATTGCCAAATTTAGAGACTAATATAATCCAAAGAAATATCTAAGGACTAATATCAGAAAAATTGTTAAATTCATGGACCAATCAATATATTAAGCTTTTTTTTATTTAATTTAATGTCATTCAATCACTCCTTCATGTTTAAACTTTTAGGTTCAATAATACAATGTGTAAAAATTTTCCCTTATTAGTTGAGCAGAATCAAGCAAATTTAATCACGATAATAACTAAAATTTTCAAAAGGAAATCAGTGGTGGAAACAATTATATTAAAAAAAATTCAATTAAAAAACTCATACATATATATATATATATATATATATATATATATTAAAAAATGGTTCAACCAAGTTAAATCCTTTTCTAAATTCGCTAATATGATATTTTCTTTAAACTGATATCTCAATAAATTTTTAATTTAACTAGTATGAAAATTAATTATGATAGTTATATTATTTTAGGATGTTCATCATGATTGTATGAATTTGGAATGACACGCCAATTGTATTTTTTTTTAATAATTTAATGTCACAATGCCACAGCAATTTTTTTTTTTTTCAAATTTTGATATTTTTAATTAGATTTAATTTATTTTAGGGGAAAAACTCTAAAATTTAAGAGAGAAAATCATACCCTTTTAGTCGAGGCATTCCCATGGATTCGAGGCATCAACTTTGATCTCCCTCATGTAGTTGCCGTTGCACCAAAATCCGACAGCACTGAAAACGTAGGAGGCGACATGTTCATGTCTATCCCAAACACCGACGCAGCGTTTTTAATGGTTAGTACTTTTTTTCCCTTCATTATATGGTCTTATACGATTAATCTATACATTGCAAATTGCAGTGGGTATTGCATGATTGGGACGACGAGGAATGCATTAAAATCCTAAAAAAATGTCGAGAAGCCATTCCAGAAGATAAAGGGAAGGTTATAATTGTTGAAGCAGTTCTTGAAGAAGATAAAGAAGGCGACGAGCTAGGTTTCGTGGGGTTGGCGATGATGGCTCATACTGATAAAGGGAAAGAGAGGACCTCAAAGGAATGGAGCTATGTTCTACGACAATCTGGTTTTACACGATTCAATGTTCAACCCATACGTGCAGTTCAATCCATCATCGAAGCTTATCCTTAGAAAACAAAATCTATGGCTCTTCACAGTTGTTCATCCACTACTACAAAACAATTAAAACTTTGTTGCATGAGAAATGTCAGTCTTGCTCTTCGTTTAGTATTTCCCTTTGTTCAATAATTTTTTCAATCTACAATTCTATCTCTGGAATAATTTTGAATTGAGTGCTAAAAATAATTAAAATATAATTTTTATTTTGATTCGGATAAGAAATTTGAATTGTCTATCAAGTAAGTTTTGAAATTGTTGATAAAGGTTAAGGTCTTATATCCTATGTACTAAAATTTGAATACGTGAATTTAAGCTCAAATTATTCCTATTCTTAATTTATTTGTAGTTTATATTAGTTTAATTCAACTTTATAATTCCTCATACATCATCATACATACGTGGTTGTACTTGATTACACTATATTCTATTTTTAAAATAAAAAAAATCCAAAGGGTACGAATATATATAATGTATTGTATTAAAAAAAGTTTAGTATAAATATTTGATCTATTAGAATTAGAATAAATCAATTCAAAATATAATAGATTAAAAATTGAAATATATTTAAATTTAAACAATAATAAATCTCTCTAATACAATAATATTTCATTTTAAGTTGTAACCAATTAAAGTTCGAATGAAATAAGTTTTATACTCGGAGAGTGACAATAAATATTTAGGGTAAATAATTTGATAAGCATTGATAAACATTGTGGACGAAGACTAACACGAAAAAAAAAATGATAAAATAACAATAATTTATATAATTGTATTTTTATTTTTCAAAAATTATTATTATTATTTTTCTTAAAATATCTTTTTGAGTTGACCCTATAAGCATATGCACCACACAATTTTAGACAATATGAGGTGATGAGCTGTGTCTGATTTTGGGTAACAATGTCCTAAAAAGAAAAATCCTGTGTCTGATTTTGTGGAGAGAGATTAGACTCCACGACACCATAGGAACGAATAGGATAGGGACATTGTAAAGTTCGTTGGGTGGTGGGGAAATGTATCCCTGCTTTTCATTGAATGCTTCCCACAAAAAAATAAAAAAACCCATCAATCCCACTATCATACACGTACAGCCAGTACAACATAAACAAAGCAGTGGGCAGCAAAAGTGGAAGGCATGAAAATTGTGAGAAAGGACTTGAACTCAGGTTTCTAAGTCAATTAGATTTTCTTTTTATTTTCTCTAAACTATGAAGTCAATAATTCGTTTTTATCATTATAATAGACTAATTTAGTCTGGGCCCATACAAAAAAATAATAAATAATAAAATAAAATTCAAGTCCAGTCCAAAATATATCATTTGGCTCGATCGAAATGACCCATTAAAAGATTGAAGGTCCATCTACAAGCTTGACGTATATGGGAACACAATCTTCAAGGATATGTAATCTTAGATATGATATGTAAATCTTAGATATGAAATGCAATCCTATAAGATATAGTATGCAATCTTAGATATGATATGCAAATCTTAGATATTATATGCAATCTTAGAAGATATGATATGCAATCTTAGAAGATATGATTTTGTAATCTTAGAGATTTAATTTTTAGATACCTTTTAATCTTAGTAGTTGATGTAATTGATCTGTATCGTTAGATTTGGGGAGGCTCAACTATAAATAGAGATATCTCCCTTCATTGTAAAACACACCTGAGTTTTGAGTAATAAAAATTCTTGAGAGCATTCACTCAAATTTCTCATTCTTTTGCGTTTTTATTTTCTGTGGCTTGTTCTTATTTTGTTCTTCGCTTATCTTCGTTTCTTTTTGAGTTGCTTCCGTTCAAGTTAGATTTTGGTGGAGGAATTTCGTTGGATCCTCATATTGCGGGAGTTAGGTTGACTTATGCTTTTTTTTTTTTAACTTTTTTATTTATCCATATCATTTTTATATTTTTTTTCATTTTTTTAAAAATTGTTATAATATTCATTAATTGTTTTGAGTAAATTATTTACCTTATATTATTATTTTTTTATACATGAATTTAATCTTGTGAATAAATTTTTTTTCCTTAATTTTTTTCATAGATTCTTTTATAATTGCTATTATCTACTCTATATTTTTTATTTTGATTGTTCATTTTTTTTTAAAAAAATTGAATCCATTATCTTTGTTTACCTTAACATTATTATTATTGCTTGTCATTCTTTTACTTAATTGTTTATGTTAGTGCTAATTGTTAATATGACCTGTAACTTTAGTAAATTGCACTTTTTTGTAATAACTTAATGTTATTTTTTTAATCTTTGTTTAAAAATATCTATCTCCTTTAATTACCACATTTTATTCAAAAGTTTTTCTTAAATAAGGCAATGTTTTGTGTTTAGAAATTCGGGAAATAGTGCCCTAACGTGCTGGGTTTCGATTTTCCGTTTGACTAAATAATTAAATATCCTTTTAATGAATTTTGTAAATCATGAGATGATGTTGGTTACGAAGGTTTAAAACATCATGTCCTAACGTGCTGGATGTGATATTTGTATTCTTTTAGAACAAAGGAATCTCAAGTTCCAACTCAAATTGTTCAAGTTTTTAAAGAAATTATGTTTTCAAATCTTTTCGAATTTTTGACTTTAGGACAATAACTAATCAATCCGGTACCAATTTTGGGCATTACGAGGGTGCTAATCCTTCCTCGTATGTAACCGACTCCCAAACCCGTTTTCTTGAATTTCGTAGGCCAAATCAATGTTTTGAAATAAAATGTTTTATAAGGTGATCCGATCACACCTAAGCAAAAAGGGATTGGTGGCGACTCCATTTTCGTTTTAAAAGTCAATCCCCGTTTTAAAAAAAATAAAAATAGTTTCGACAGCTTGGCGACTCCACTGGGCAGCAATAAGAGAGTCAAGCCGTAAAATTGATTATTTTCTGTCCTTTATCGGAAATCAAAAAATTCGATTTGAAAATTTGAAAATCTGATTTGAAAATTACGATCCTTTTGTTGCATTTGTTTGTGTCATTGCATATGGTTGTTATCTTTTTTGCGCACAATGCATTGCATGACCGTTGTGGTCACACGCTTAAGTGGGAGTGAGAAACTATGCCTTCGTGAGGTTTTCACCTCCACATGGGCTAGTGGATTGCTTCCGGGATACATCTGTACCTATGTCTTCATGAAGTTTTCACTTCCGCATGGCCATAGGGAAATGTATTCCTCTGAACTGAACTCGATCCATATGAGCCTATAATAGGTGAGGATTGAGGAACCTGCTGGTTCAGGTACCGTCCCTTTAGAATTAAGCCACATATAGTGATCCTTAAGAGCCAACCCTAGATAGAGCTATATTGAACCCCAGTGGTCACCCAGATAGGTGCCCTATTTTGTTATTTCTCTTGTGCTAACGTGTTCTCTTTTGTTTTGATTGCATTGCATCTACATCATAGAAAAGAGGTGTTGATTCAAATTCGATTACTAAATAGAAGAGTTTGTCATGAGAAAATGGATTTATTGATAATGTGGATTATAATACGGTCGTCTGAATATGGTCCAAGTAAACACAGCGAGAGAAGGCTGATAGTTCGTGAAGGAATACAAGACTTTATTGCCCAAGGATTCAAGCTGACAAAGACTATTCGAGAATCACCACGTCTCAGCTTTCTTGAAGAGGCTAACGAGCATTATGGAAATAAGTAAGCAGTGAGTCGCGGCCCAGATCAAGCAAAAAGGAGCAAATGGAGGCATTTAGTAGAAGTTTGCAAGATTTGACCTTTGGGAAGAAGGGGATTTGATGTTTTTTGGAATATGAGGGCAAGGCTGTATATGTAATCCGTTTTATGTAAAGAAATATGCTTTCTAGAAAAGTTTTTCTAATGGAATTGGATTCAGAATCAACGCCTCTCTTTCTTTGCATTCATGCATTTACATTACATCACATCATATGTATTTAAGTCCATAGAGAGAGTCTAATTACTTGAAATTATAATAGAGAGAAAAGAGAAAGAGGGAAAGAAAAATCTAAAAACTGAACACCGTTACGGTACACGTGCCAAGGCAAAGAAAATGGATCAAATACTTGAACAAATTTAAAGAGACATGCAAGACCAAATGCAAGAGCAATTAGCAAAGCTCCGATAGGAGATGGGAGACCAGATGCTTGAAGCTCAAAGGAACATGATGGTTCAAATGGCCCAGATGCTGAATGGAGCGATGGACAAAGGAAAAGGTCCCATGGCTATTACTGGAGAGGAGAGTGAAAGCATTCCCTTGGGTTTTACCCTACCACATACACAACCTGAAGAATATCCCCAAAGGCCATATGTCACAATTAGGCCTCAACAAGGCAAGCTGATACTAGACTGCCCATGAACTTCCACGTTGACTCAGGATTCAACCCAGGAGATAACCCAGCCAATCCTGTTATAACTGATTTGGATATAGTAGAGACGGAAGGGATAAGAACTGAATCTTCTAGGCAATTAGAAGATCATTGCAGATGGTTGGAAGAAAAGTTCAAGGTTTTAGAAAATGCTAATAATCATCATGGAATTAATGCTAAAGATTTGAGCTTAGTTCCAAATTTGGTGCTTCCTCACAAGTTCAAAATGCTAGAATTTGAAAAGTACAATGGGACCAGCTACCCTAAAGCCCATGTTACTATGTTCTGTAGGCAAATGACCGACTACGTTAACAATGATCAACTTTTAATTCATTGTTTCTAAGACAGTTTAGTGGGAGTAGCGTCTAGGTGGTACAATCAACTCAGCCGTGCTAAGATTAGCTCTTGGAGAGATTTGGCCCAAGCCTTCATGAAACAATACAATCATGTCACAGACATGACGCCTGACAGAATCACATTGCAAAACATGGAGAAGAAGTCAAATGAAAGCTTCAGGCAGTATGCCCAAAGATGGAAGGAGGTTGCCATGCAAGTTCAGCCGCCGCTTTTAGAAAAGGAGACCACAATGCTTTTCATCAATACTCTAAAAGCCCCATTCATTAGCCATATGTTGGGAAGCACCATCGTAAGCTTTTCAGATATAGTAATGTCTGGCGATATGATTGAAAATACGGTAAGGAGTGGGAGGATAGACACGGGAGAAAGTGCCAAAAGGTCAGCCTCGAGAAACAAGGAAAACGAAGTGAGTGTCCTGAGCATGCATCCCAAATCAGTAACTGTAGGCCAACCGAGGGCTGTAACCGCTAGCTATCAAAGCTCTTTAAGGCAGGAACCCAATACGAGGCCAAATAAGCTCCAGTTCACTCCCATCTCGATGACATATAAGGAGTTGTATCAGAATCTTTTTGATGTGCATGCGGTGTCTCCGTCCTACTCGGAACCTGTGCAACCTCCATTCCCAAAGTGGTACAATGAGAATGCCCAATACGAATACCACGCGGGAATAACGGGTTATTCAATTGAAAACTGTACTACGTTCAAAAAGTTGGTCGAAAAGTTCATCAAAATGGGAATTGTGAAGTTCGACGATTCATTTGAACCTAATCACTTTGACGAGGCAGTAAATGCAATAATTGAAGGAGGATACCAGAAAGTCGCAACTCCTTGAAGAAATCAAAAGCGAAGAGGGAATCGGGGAACAAAGTTTCCAAGTCTTTGCGTATTTGGGAGTGTTTTGAATAATGGGACTATGGAAAAGATCCCAGTATTTTTAGAGTTAATCTAGAGTAACATTCAAAACACGCTTGTTGCCTTAAGCCTAGAGGCAATAAGAATCATTTTGTGAAATAGGCTTATGTCCAGAATTTTTATTTTGATAAAATGCATCTTTTTGAGCAAATATTCTTTTATTCTTTCCATTTCATACTGTACAAACAATTGTTCTTAGTTTTTTCTTTTGTTTGTTCTTTGGATTATCTTTCAAAAATTCTTTTATTCATTTATGATCATACAAATAATCATTCTTTGAATCATTTATTCTTTGGAATCTTCCTCCGAACCTACACTGTGTCTTCAGATATCAACGATGTGAGCAACGCTACCACTGACTTTGAGTCTCCTTTCGAGTAAAAGATATGTGTTTAGTGGGATCTCAGGACTTTGAAGACGACAGATATTGTAACCTACCTTCTGATTTGTTGAGGACGGTAGAGCAAGATGAAAAATAGACCTTACTCTACAAAGGGTCATTGGATATTATGAGCCTAGGAAATGGGTGAAGATTGGGCGGGACATCATTGAGGTATTTCCAAGAATTCAAAGATGTTTTTGCATGATCATATCAAGACATACCTAGGCTATTAAGACGTGAGCTAAACATGAGGATCAGACTTTTCTGTATGTGGGGCATGGATATTATGGGGCTAATCTTGTCAAAAGCTTTTAGTCGATATCGATTCATCATCGTGGTCATTGTTTACTTCACTAAGAGGGTGGAAGTAGCTTCATATGCCAATGTTACAAGGTCGAAGTCATTAAAGTCGAAAAAAAAAGATCAAGTACCGACAAAGAATGCCAGAGAGGATCATGTTTAATAATGCATAACTGTACAATGTCAAAGATTACAGTTTACTCAAAAATCAGGCAGCATATCACAGTACAGCAAAGGATGTCAAAAGCAAAATAAAAAAAGTGAAAGGTGACCAAGACTTGTAAAGATTGGCATAAAGAAGTTAATATTTATCTTCTATGATTATTGAACGTTGGCCAGAATTTTTGACGGGGCAACATCTTACCTATTGGTTTGTCAATTGAACCTAATCGAAGAAAAGGTTAAAAGTTATCCATCACGGTCAAATGATGCAAGCTTACGAAAAAGAGGTTTATTCTAGAAAATTTCACGAGGGGAACCTGATCCTTCTTTTACAAAAGGATTTTAGAGAAAAGTAGATGCCAAACTGAGAAGGACCTTATGTTGTAAAGAAGGCCTGTTCTGGAGGAGCATTGATGTTGACCAAGATGGATGCCAAAGACTTGCCCAATCCAGTGAATTCAGGATCAATTAAGAAGTATTTTACCTGAAAGGGGAAAGGCCAAGGTGAAAACCCACAAAGGGTGCATTGAGTTCAAAAAAAAAAAAAAGAAAAAAAAAGAGGAGAGGCCAAGGCGAAAACCCACAAATGGCGCTTTGAGACCAAAGGGGTTTTGAGCCGAAAACCTGAAAAGGGCAACTCAAATTTTGATCAAAGATAGGGTATGTGGTAGTCTTCTATGCCTGAATTAACAATGAGGAAGTATGCTACGTCTTGGGGCATTGACAAAGTGCTTCGGATTCCCTAAACACGTATTGAGCTCAAAATGATCTTCAAGGAGTTAGTACAGTGATGCTCAGGCTGCGATATCTAGGGTACCTAGCTTCTATCTTACCCATTTTAAATTTGCTATCTTTGATTACTTTATTCTTTTCAAAGATACACCCCAATCAATTTTCTTTTATAGCCTTGGCTAGTTTTATTCTTTTCAAGATACATCTCAGTCAATTCTTTTACTTAGCTTTGATTAACTTATTTGTTTCAAGTTATGCTCATGATTAATTTCTTTCTAGTCCATTGTTGTGATCTTTTTCAAGCATTTTATATTGAAATAATGATTAATGGACTAATAATACTTTTATAAAAGGAGTTTCGTATATTACTCTAGAAGCTTCTAAATAATATGAGAATTTGAAACTGGACTATTGTTGAGAACTCACCAAACTTAAGGGTTGGAAATATTATCTCTTCGAATTTTTATTGGACAAGACATGACGAGCAATGTCAACCCAAGTGTAAAAGGGATTGTTCTTGGAAAAGAAAAGTGATACCTACAAATTTCATCTGGTCATTACACCCAAGGAATGGTAACAGATCAAATTGATTGAAGATGATACAAATTCCATACCTCTGAGTGGTAACAGGATGAATGGAAGAAACCAAATGTTATTCCCCTGAAGTGTAGTGGGAGATACAAACTTTATGTCCCAAAAGGTACAGTGGAAGGGACTCTGAAATTACAACGGGGCAAGCTTGCTGAGCCATAATATGGTTGTTTCTTTGGGTTTTCTGTTAAAGATACCAGCTGAACAAGAAAGCATGGTAACGTATCAGTGATAGAACTTTGATGAATTATGAGCAATGACAACCCAAACAATGGATCATTCTCATACTTCCAATTAGGAGCATTTGATTCATTTCGATCATTGTATCATAATCGTTGTACAAAAGAGAGAGAGAGAGAGAGAGAGAGAGAGAGAGAGAGAGAGAGAGAGAGAGAGAGAGAGAGAGAGAGAGAAGGAGATCATTCTCATGACATTCTGCATTCATGCAAATGTCGTCCATAATACATTTAGTTAGAAGTATTAGATTCATTTCAATCATTGCATTCTAATCATTACATAGGATCATTCTTATGACATTCTGCATTCATGCAAATGTCGTCCATAATACATTTAGTTAGGAGCGTTAAATTCATTCCGATTATAGCATCCTAATCATTTGGCATAAACATAAGTCTACAGGATATGTCCCCCAGAGGACGGTGTAACAACATCGGTGAATTCACCAGCCCTATCTCCCTGATCAGCAGTGGAATAGGTCAAAGATTGTAAATCTTGTTACCCTAAGCAGTAGTGGGACGAGATCGAAGATAGCAGATCTTATCTTCCCGAAGTTGTAGGAAGTAGATCGATGATATTAGCCTATCTCCCTGAAGTTGCAGTGGAACAGTCTGAAGACAATTAATCCCATCTCCCTGAAGTTGCAGTGGAGCGGATTAAAATGATGAATCCTATACCTCTGAAGTTGCAGTAGGTCGGATTGAATTTACCATAGAAGATCTTATCTCCATTGAGCAGGAGTGAAGCGGATCAAATTTGAGCAAGTCTTATCTACATGTATTGGCAATGGAGTAGACTGAAGAAAGCAGATCTTATCTCTACTGAGCAGGATTGGAGCAGATCGAAGATAACAGATCTCATCTTCCTGAAGTTGCAGGAAGCAGATTGAGGGCACTTTCAGCCTTATCTCTTTGAAGTTGCAGCGGAGTAGATTGAAGACAGAAGATCTTATTTTCCTGAAGTTGCAGGAAGCAGATCAAAAGCACTTTCTGCCTTATCTCCCTGAAGTTGCAGCGGAGTAGACTGAAGACAGAAGATCTCATCTTCCTGAAGTTGCAGGAAGCAGATCAAAGATACTTTCAGCCTTGTCTCCTTGAAGTTGCATGGAGTAGACTGAAGACAGAAGATCTCATCTTCTTGAAGTTGCAGAAAGCAGATCAAAAGCATTTTCAGCTTTATCTCCCTAAAGTTATAGCGGAGTAGACTGAAGATAGCAGATCTCATCTTCCTGAAACTGTAGTGAAGCAGATAAAAACCATCAGATCTTATCTCCCTGAGTTTGCAGTGGAGCAGATAAAAAAATAGTAGATCTGGCATTCCTGAAGTTACAGGAACCAGATTGAAGCAAGTCCCAATACCGTTGAAGTTACAATGGAGTTAGAGCCATTTGAAGAAGACAATGATCAAGAAGTTAAGGCTCGGTAAAACTGGGCAAAATTGGTCCTTTTATAGTCTTTGCTCTATTCTCGTTACACAACAATGAGCAAAGAGGGGCAGCTGTAATAGGCCAATTTAGCCCGGGCCCATACAAAAAAAATAATAAATAATAAAACAAAGTCCAAGTCCAGTCCAAAATATATCAAATTTCCCGATCGGAATGACCCATTAAAAGATTGAAGGTCCATCTACAAGCTTGACGTATATGGGAACACAATCTTCAAGGATATGCAATCTTAGATATAATATGCAAAGCTTAGATATGATATGCAATCCTAGAAGATATGGTATGCAATCTTAGATATGATATGCAATCTTAGAAGATATGGTATGCAATCTTAGAAGATATGATTTTGTAATCTTAGAGATTTAATTTGTAGATGCCTTTTAATCTTAGCCGTTGATGTAATTGATCTGTACCATTGGATTTGGGGAGGCTCAACTATAAATAGAGGCACCTCCCTTCATTGTAAAACACACTTGAGTTTTGAGTAATAAAAATTCTTGAGAGCATTCACTCAAATTTCTCTCTCTTTTGCGTTCTTATTTTCTATGGCTTGTTCTTATTTTGTTCTTCGCTCATCTTCGTTTCTTTTTGGGCTGCTTCCGTTCGAGTTAGATTTTGGTGGAGGAATTTCGTTGAATCCTCATATTGTGGGAGTTAGGTTGACTTATGCGTTTTTTTAACTTTTTATTTATCCATATCATTTTTATATTTTTTTCCATTTTTTTAAAAATTGTTATATATTCATTAATTGTTTTGAGTATATTATTTACCTTATATTATTATTTTTTTATACATGAATTTAATCTTGTGAATAATTTTTCTTCCTTAGTGCTAATTGTTAATATGACCTGTAACTTTAGTAAATTGCACTTTTTTGTAATAACTTAATGTTATTTTTTTAATCTTTGCTTAAAAATATCTATCTCCTTTAATTACCACATTTTATCCAAAAGTTCTTCTTAAATAAGGCAATGTTTTGTGTTTAGAAATTCGGGAAATAGTGCCCTAACGTGCTGGGTTTCGATTTTTCGTTTGACTAAATAACTAAATATTCTTTTAATGAATTTTGTAAATCATGAGATGATGTTGGTTACGAGAGTTTAAAACATCATGTCCTAACGTGCTGGATGTGATGTTTGTATTCTTTTAGAACAAAGGAATCTCAAGTTCCAACTCAAATTGTTCAAGTTTTTAAAGAAATTATGTTTTCAAATCTTTTCGAATTTTCGATATTAGGACAATAACTAATCAATCCGGTACCAATTTTGGGCATTACGAGGGTGCTAATCCTTCCTCGTACGTAACCGACTCCCGTACCCGTTTTCTTGAATTTCGTAGGCCAAAATCAATGTTTTGAAATAAAATATTTTATAAGGTGATCCGATCACACCAAAGCAAAAAGGGATTGGTGGCGACTCCATTTTCGTTTTAAAAGTCGATCCCCGTTTTTTAAAAAACAATTAAAAATGGTTTCGACAATCATAATTTTACAAAATTTTAATTAAAAGTCATAGCGTATCAATTCTTGGTTTACTAATCTAATTTTTTCTAGCTCAATTTTTAGAATGTCACGAAAGTTAATCAATTCAAAAAGTATAAAGATTAAATCTATAAATTACTATTCAAGTACATTATGGTAGAAGTTAACCAAAAATCTAAGTTACATATACTATTTGGTACACCTCAAATAATTGGACTGTAATTTTTCTACCAAATTAATCTAATAATTTTTTGTGGGTAAGAACATATTTGACAAGATATTTTCAAATTCAAGAACTGTGACCTAGTTCAAACCAATACCTTTGCTTCTATAAATTGTAGCTTCATAGTCAAGATTTGGGCATAGAGTTACCAAAAGTTCTCAAATAAAAAAAATTAAACAGAAAGTTGAGATGGGAGATAAGGAAGTGACAATAAAGGAAGAAGAAGCTAGAGCTGAAATAAAGATTTGGAATTACGTGTTCGGATATGCTAAAATTGTAACATCCCCTACCCGTATTCATTATCGGAATAGGGAACGAGGCATTACCGGAGCTTACAATATTTTTTTTTTACTCAATATAACTCCTTTATAAACAATCTAGTCTTCCCTGCAAAATTTTTTTTAAACCGAGACTAATTCATATCAACCAATCCAATCAACATACCTTCAAAATAGATCCATGCAAATTTATAAGATAACCTCATTACATACTGAAACTAGAAATTTGTTAGCCATACCAATGGCTGACCTTACATTCATTTCATATTAACATCTACTTTATTAGCTTATACATGCCATTGATTTCCAAAATAAAGTTTCTTTATATACCGAAATCTTGGGGTTGATAGTGTGATGTGTCTCCCACCGAATTCGACCTCCGAGCTCTTAATACTACAAAATAGGGAAAAGGGAACAGAGTAAGCACTTTGTGCTTAGTAAGCCCATGTAACAAGAATTATACTTACCTAACATTTTCAATATAATGTAATAACCATTTATATATCCATTCAATGCATTATTACCTTAACATTTACAAACTCAACATTCAAGTCAGTCCAATAATTTTCATATATCAATAATATATACTATCATTGATGAGCTCATCAATACCATAATTTCCATATTTTTTTTTATATTTATCCCATTGAATTACTCGGAATTTCGATGGATTTTCAGAGGTACACTTTAGTGTACAAATTCGGGTCCGTCAATTCATATTCATGTGCGCACATTTTCATTTCAGAGAGCACACTCCCGCGAACCTCATCTTTACAGCGGGATTACCAGTCCAGGCTAAATCCCCTGTAATATAAACTCATAGAGTATTGTCGGGATTACCAGTCCAGGCTAAATCCCCTGCAACGACAATTACTCTAATGAGTTTGGATCTGAATTACCAGTCCAGGCTAAATTCAGACCCTAATTCGGATTACCCGTCCGGGCTAAATCCATTTTCCACATATTCTTGGGGAGGGCTATATCAGGATAGGATCACCCGTCCGGGCTAGATCCTTTTTACCGTCAATTCCTTTTCAGAGATCCATCGAATTTTCCTTTCATTCAACCGAGATTTCTTCCCCTTTTTACCAAATATATCAATGTTTCATCAATTTTCATACAATGAACATTCAAATTATATTCACATCAATAACATACATTTCAAGCATTTAAGAGTACAATTCAAGTTAGACGAACTTACCTCGATTCTAGTTTGTATACAAAATCTACTAATCCGGAACTTTTTCCTTTCCTCGATTTAGCTTTGTGTTTGAGTTTTTCGGATCTAAATAAATAAATTCAATTATCAATTCAATACATTTCATGTTCACATATAGCATTCATTATAATTCTATTACTATTTATAGTTTATTCAAAGCTGTCTACTTGAGTCATAGTCACTAAATTATTTATTTTTCGAGCTACAGAACTCCAAATGAAGAACCGTTAATTTTCCTTGAAACTAGACTCACATATCTTCACACCATAAAATTTTCATAATTTTTGGCTTAGCCAATTAGTACAGTTTATTCGTTAAAGTTTCCCCTGTTTCATTGTTTGACAGTTCTGCTATCTCTTCACAAAATCTCAGATATCTCACTGTACAGAATTAAAATAATGTTTTAGTTTGTACCATAAAAAAATAGACTCACTAAGGATTCTAAGAATATAAACCACTCCCCATAATTATTTTTATTCAATTTTTTATGATTTTTCAAAGTCAGAACAGGGGAACCCGAATTCATTCTGATCTTGTCTCACAAAACCTATTATATCTCATGATTTACAATTCTATTGCTTACAACGTTTCTTCCATAAGAAACTAGACTCAATAAGCTTTAATGTCATATTTTTTCCATCTTCTAATTCAACTTCTACAATTTATGGTGATTTTTCAAAGTTAGACTACTGCTGCTGTCAAAAACTGTTTTAGTGCAAGCTGGTTATTACCATTTTTCCCCTAAACTTTCAATGAATGATAATTTCATCCCTGCTCAATTAACCTCTCAATTGAGCTTATTTTTCTCAATTAACACTTTATTATATCACTTTAAACTACTTTATAACCTTTGGAAATCATAATTTCAGTAATAGAATTTAATTCCAAACACTTTCATAATTAGGTCCCAAAAATCAATTTCTATTGAAATTACCTAATAAAATCATCTCTTAAACGAATTAAGGCTTAAATTTCATGATAATTCATCATAAACTTACATAAACCAACCATGGTGGCTTTCAATTTCATCCATGAAATCAAAGACTAATGAATTTAATGATAGGACCTAGTTGTAAAAGTCTTTAAAAACACAAATTACAAGAAATAGGCAAGGATTCACTTACTTGGTGCAAAAATTATGATATACCAGCTTAGATACCCCTCCTATGGCGTTTTTTGCTGATGAGAGTGAAGAAAAATGAAGAAATTTCTAGATATCCCTATTTAGTCCTAGTTTTATTTAGTAAATTTTGTTATTTTCCCATTTTACCCTTATTTCTCCTTATTTTCTTGCTGATTTCATACCTTTGCCGTCCAGCCCAATTAGACCTTGGGTCTATTTTCCTTTTAAGCCGTCTTTATTTTATCATTTAAACTATTTAATCATTTTTCATAATTTTGTATTTGTTACAATTTAGTCCTTTTCATTTAATTACATACTCAAACGTTAAAATTTTCTAACGAAATTTTAATACCACATTACTAACATTTTATAAATATTTATAAAAATATTTCCTACTCAATTTTATGAGATCAAGGTCTCGATACCTTGTTTTTACCCAATTCCTTCAATAATTCCTTTTTCTAACTAACCACTAAATCGGTAAAATTTTTCTATCGATATTTTAATACGATTTTCCTATCATATAAATATTCATGCAAAAATATTAAAATAAATTTCTCTTTAAATCGGATTTATGGTTACGAAACCATTGTTCCGATAACCTTGAATTTAGGCCATTACAAAAATAGCTATCGTTAAATGTGCCATTGAGCTTGGGATTGCCGATGTTATTGAAAACTATGGAAGCCCTATGCCACTATCCGAGCTAACCACTGCCCTCCGATGCGAACCGTCGCGTCTTCATCGCATTATGCGGTTCATGGTCCACGATCGAATATTCAAACAGGAACCCATCAACCAACACACTGTAGGCTTCTCATCGACGCCATTGTCTAGTCGTTTGATAAAAGGTGGAGAAAAATCCATGGCTGCTTTCATATTGCTCATGACCAGCCCTACTTGCTTAGCACCCTGGCATAGTCTTAGTGCTCGAGTCCTTGAAACCGGCAATAATATCTCACTATTTGAAGTAGCAAATGGGAGAGATCTATGGAGCTACGCCGAGGAGAACCCCGACTTTAGCAACTCTTTAATAACGCCATGGGTTGCGATGCTAGACTGACGGTGCAGGCGACAATCGAAGGATGTCCCGAAGTGTTCGACGGAGTCGAAAGCCTGGTCGATGTCGGTGGTGGTAATGGGACTGCTTTGAGTCTTTTAGTCAAGGAATTCCCATGGATTCGAGGCATCAACTTTGATCTCCCTCATGTCGTTGCCGTTGCACCAAAATTCGATAGCATTGAAAACGTAAGAGGAGACATGTTCATGTCTATCCCAAAAGCCGGCGCAGCGTTTTTCATGCTTAGTACTTTCTTTCCCTTCATTATATGGTCTTATAAGATTAATCCATACATTGCAAATTGCAGTGGGTATTGCATGATTGGGATGACGAGGAATGCATTAAAATCACAAAAAATGTCGAAAAGCCATTCCAGAAGATAAAGGGAAGGTTATAATCATTGAAGCAGTTCTTGAAGAAGATAAAGAAGGCGACGAGCTAGGTACCGTAGGGTTGATGCCAGACATGGCGGTGATGGCTATTACTAATAAAGGGAAAGAGAGGACCTTAAAGGAATGGAGCTATGTTCTTCGACAATCTGGTTTTACACGATTCAATGTTAAACCTATATGTGCAGTTCAATTCGTCATCGAAGCTTATCCTTAGAAAAAAATTCTATAGCTCTTCACAGTTGTTCATCCACTACTACAATAAAAACTTTTTACAATTAAATAACCAGAAATATATATTAATAGTTGGATGAAGGCTGATGTAATTTACCAAGAAAATATGGGTTATTGCCATTTTCACATTTGCTTTTGCAATGGGATTTTCCCAAATGTTTTGAAAGCATTCCTAATGCACTCAACCCAAGCCGATTCACCGGATCCGAATTTTGAGTTTTACTACACATAATATTTAAGAAAAATTTTCAAACAGTTGACTAACACTCATTACTTAAATTTTTTTTGTTATCATTTCATTTATAAACTTAATATAAAAAAAGTCTAAGGAAAGTATTTTAGGAATAAAATATTACATCAGACCAATTACAACTCATTACAATATGAACATTTACTAAAGTCTAACTATTAGAGTATGATACTATTAATATGCCACTTTTCCACTACATGTATAATAGCCCACTTCGCCGCTACTTTGGTGTACTCCTGGCGTAGTCCCTCTTAGCGCATTCTCTTATTACATCACCAGAAATAATAATAAACATTATAAGTTCTGGAGGACTTAGTGAGAGTTAATACAGAATACCTTGGCGAAATTTTTTATAATATTTGAAGAACTTTTGTGCACCAGCTACTCTTTTTAACCACTTACTTCTGTTTGGGCGAATACTATCACAGTTTAGTCTTACAATTGCACGCCAATTACTATAATCTTAATCATACCAATTCTCTCTTAACTACCTGACTAACTTAAGATCCTTCTAGACATTACCTTAATATCTTCTTTTTCTTAGAACCACAAAGGTACTTTTCAAAGAATCTCTTCAAGAGCCCGTTACATACAGACCATCTATTCAAACGTACACTGATTTCAGAATGGTTGATCACAGATATTGTTCATTGGCGGATATACACATTTGGAAGATACTTACACAAATTTAGATATTATCAGTTTACTAGTCAAATCATATTCTCGTTTGATACCATACAAGATCACATTGATAATGAATTATATAGATCACCCAAATGAATTTCACACCATTTTATTTCAGAACCCCAGATACTCAAGAATACAATAGCCCAGATTCCATAAGATTTCATAAGAATACATGATACTGTTCAGATATGGCGGATACTAGATAACTCAGTTTTGACCCTACATGGTACAGACAAACTTAGACTAAGGGATACTTATCTCATTCAAAACTACAAACAGCCCAAATTCCAAACCAACTGGTTATCATGGCAGATACCCTTTTTGAACATACAGATACACACTTCTTTTCAAGAAATTCACTTAAGACTTATTCAATTACATCACAAATCTTACTCAACTTCCTTAACTCCAGACGTATCATAACCTTATCATAGCAGTATAAAGTAATCCAAATTTATCCAAAAGTTACAATAAGGGCAAGCAATTATATTCTACCAAATAGACTTAACAGAGTATGTCACAAGGGCCAAACAGAATACACCACCAAGACATTATATAGAATCACGTGTTTACTGTCCCGATGGATTTTCACAAAAGGTGTCATGGGTTTATTCCTCATGGACCTACACATAAGTTCATGTATCGTGATCTACCCGTTCGATTTACACATTATCAAAGGCTACACCATGAACATTCATATAATCATATCTTGCCATGGGCCTCTGCAACATGGACTTACACACTTTTATGTATCGTGATTTATCAGTCCAGTCTTCATTTTACCAGAGAATGCACCGTAAATGTTTTCATAACATACAATGCCATGGGTCGCAACCTCATGGTCTTACACTTGTTTTCATATTTAATATTTATTGCCATTTTCATATTTTCGACCTTGGGTAACCAAAGGTCCAAAAAAGGCATGGACTCATTTATGATTTTGTCAACATATATTGGATTCCACGGTTCAAGATTTCTTTGTAAAAATAATGGATTAGTTGCCATTTTCAAGGTAAACTTAATGAGCTTTTGCAATGGGATTTCCAAAATGTTTTAAAAGAAAAATTGACTTTTTGGATTCCTATAAAATGTGCTTTTATAAGTAAATAGATTTCCCAAATCTATTTTAGTGAGGTGTGACATTTAAATCTTTAATTGGGGTAAAGTTAGAAAATTAAAAATGAATAATAAATTTTTGGATCAAATTATAATTTTATTATTATATTAGTTTATAATTTGATAATGTAATAGTCCAAATTTTAGTGATGTCAAAAATAGTGGTTCGAGACCACCAAATATGACAAATGAACTTGTAGACTATATTATTTAATATTTACGAGCCAAATACAGGTTTTAAAATATTTTTGAAATAGTAAATTATGTTTTATAAAGTTTTTTTTTGGTCAAGAAATCGAGAAAAGGAGGTATCGAGATCTCGGTGTTATAAACTGAGTCATAAATATTTTTATGAATATTTACGGAATGTCATAAATATTCTGTTGGAATCAATATATCAATTAATCCGGTTTAATTTAAAACTAATACCAATTTTAATTCTACCTTGGAATAGTTTTAGATTGATTGTGAAAAATAATTAAAATACATATGTTATTTTGATATACGATAAGAGATTTAAATTGTCTATCAAATAAATTTTGGCATTGTTGGTAAAAGTTGAGATTTCGAGTCCTGTTTACCAAAGTTTGAGTCTCACTATACACAATTGTCACGTGTAGATTTTAGTTCAAATTATTCTAGTTCTTAATCTATTTGTAATTTATATTGATTCAATTCAACTTTATAATTGTTGAGACATATGTACCTGTACTTGATTTACTATATTCTAGCTGTAAACTTTTTCAAAAAAATTCAAAGGATTTGAGTTCGTAACATGTCCTATTAAAACATGGCTTGTGTTGTTATAATGTATCATAATTTATTTTTTCGAAAGAATTTATAAGTTCAAGTATAGTATCAGTTACTTTAAAAAAAAAAGCTTAGTATAAGTTACAAAAAATACATATTTGATCAATTAAAATTAGAATAACTCAATATAAAATATAATAGATTGAAAATTGAAATATATTTGAATTTAAACCATAATAAAATTGAACAAAACACCAAAATAATATATTAGTATATTAATATATATTTCATTTTAGATTATAACTAACTAAGGTGGGTTTGGATGGGTGATTGGATGCGGTGCATTTAATTTACTTTTTGTCTCACACTACAGTGTCGTTACAGTATCTAATATCACCTCCACCGTTCTTTTTACACTAACTACAGTTAAACTCACCACCCATCCAAACTAAGCCTAAATTTTAGATGATTAGGGCAAATAATTTGATAGATATTAATAAACATTATCGAAACCATTTTTAAAATCCATTTAAAAAAACGAGGGTCAAATTTTAAAAACAAAAATGGGAGTCGCCACCAATCCCTTTTTACTTAGGTGTGATTGGATCACCTTGTAAAACTTTTTATTTTAAAACATTTGACTTTGGTCTACGAAAAATAAGAAAACGGGTTCGGGAGTTGGTTACGTACGAGAAAGGGTTAACACCCTCGTAACGCCCAAAATTTGGTACCTAATCGATAGAATCATGTCCAAATGTTTGAAATTTAAAAAGTTTTAAAATAAGATCCCCTATTAGAAAAAAAACCAAGACTTACCTATTTTAAAGAAATAAAAAATACCATACCCAATAAGTTAGGATATAACATCTCATCACTTTGAAGCTAGGTGCATCTCTATTTTAGAAAATTCCTACCTTGAGACACAAAACATCACACCCATTAAGTTAGGATACAACGTTTTGAGTTCTCAAGAATAAGTTTTTTTATTTGAAATTGATAAGCTTCAATTTTGAAAATGGAAGGATATCTAATATTTTGAGTTTTACGAGAAAAAATCACAACCCAATAAGTTAGGGCACGATTCTCCTCGAAGACTCTAAATATCACATATCACTATTAAAAAATATTTTACAAAAAAATCTTTAATTTAAAAGATATTTTTATATATATAAAATGTTTGGGTAAGATTTTGTAGGAATACTTTACAACGTACATATTTAATAGTAACTACAAATTATCTCATAAATGATAAAAGAATAATATATCATAAATAAATAAAATACTATGTAATACAATGAATAAATAAAATACTACGTTAAGCAATGATAAACAATTAAAAATACAAAAAAACACATGACACTAAAAAAATAAGGGTTATCTAATTCAGTAAAAAAAAAAAAACCTAGACGTCAAGACTGCTTTGCTCAGTATCCTAGGGAAACCAGTCTCTGCTGCGGCTTGGGATGGAGGAGAGTGGTGGCAACGAAGGGTTGAAAGAGGAGGCGGTCTCCTTGTTGGCTGAAGAACTCATCCAGTTGTCAGTAAAATGCTCAGTAGTGGATCCATGTGGCAAACCGGCATTGATATGTTCTGTATGGACTCGAAAGTCATACAATCCAGATAGCTTCAGAGCGCAGATGAAAAGTATCTGGAAAATAAAAAGTAAATTTGACATTCAATTGGTAGGTCAAAATCTTTTCTTGATTATCTTTGAATCTATCGATGATTTAGATTTAATAGTAGAGGGCCAGCCATGGCTTTTTAGAAAACAGTTGATCATTTTTGATAGATTGCATCAACCAATGGAGAGGTGTAAAATTAAGCTTATATCGTCATTATTCTGGATTAAAGTAGGGCCGTCTCTGCCAGAATTTGATAAAAAAGATTTAATGCATGCTATAGGAGCCACGTTTGGTGGAATTATTAAATCTGAGATTAAAGGAGACTTTTGTTGTATCAGAATTGCGTTAGACGTGTAGAAACCTCTTAGGAGGGGAATATTTGTGTCCACTGGAGGCCAAGGAAAACATTGGCTTTCTTTTAAATATGAGAAACTGCTGACGTTTTGTTTTGGTTGTGGCAGAATGGGACATGCTTTATCAAGTTGTTTGTTGCTTACAGAAGCTGAAAGACAGACAGTACGGGATGATCCCCCATATTCAATTGCGTTAAAAGCAGAATCTCATTTTTTTGGGAAAAAATGTGTGCAGTTAAGAGCTATTTCTAAAAAGGTCCACTCTCAAAGTTTATATACGGGTCAGGTGGAGGAAATTATAGAGGTGGATTTGCCTTCACAAGGTGTTGATGATTTGGGGCCAATTGTTGATACACGGGAATTTCAGAGGAGGGGATGATGCGTAAGGTGGATGAGAAATTTCAATCAGATGTCCAGGATGGGATTTTGCATACGAATAGGAAAATTGGTTGGAGGCGATTTAACAAGAAGAGGGACATGGGAATTACTGACGCAAATGGAATAGTGCAGAAGAGGAAACTGGTTGATTTTGTTTGTGGAAATTATGAGCAGGATGAGTCATCGGATGAGAATGGAAAGAGGAAGAAATATACCGATCAGCACTTTGTAAGAATGGAGGATTCAGAGGTGGTAGAAGGAAATCAGGAGGTTGACGTGACACACACCCAATATATATCGGCGGCTGCCAGTGGGCAAGCCGATCGGACCCAATGAAAATCATAAGTTGGAATGTCTGTGGATTGGGGAATCCACGGGCAATTCGAAGGCTTCGGTTTTTGTTGAAGCAATGTAACCCTGATATGGTCTTCCTAATGGAGACCAAAATTGATAGTAAGCGGATGGAGAGGATCAGAAGAGGGAGTGGTTTTTTAAGTGGAATTGATGTGGGAGCAGAAGGATCAAGGGGTGGGCTGTGTTGGGCTTGGAGGGAAGATGTTAAAGTTAGTCTAAAAACTTTTTCTACACATCATATTGATGTATTGGTTGAGGATAGTAATGGTCAAGGAGAATGGCGTTATACGGGTTTCTATGGATCACAGTATGTAAATGTTCAGCCTGATTCGTGGAGGATACTAAGGGTGCTAGGGCAAGAACAACAATTTCCGTGGTTGGTTAGTGGGGATTTTAATGAAATTCTTTACTCTTATGAGAAGAGTGGGGGACAATTGCGAGAGGAAAGGAGAATGGCAACTTTTAGAGAAGTTTTGGAGGATTGCAATTTGATGGATTTGGGATTTCAGGGCACTTGGTTTACATGGGAAAGAGGGAATTTACCAGAGACGAATATTAGAGAAAGGCTTGACAGGGGTGTGGCTAATGAACAATGGATGCATGTTTTTCCATAAGGAATGGTTCGGCATTTACCTCATTCAATTTCAGATCAATGCCCTCTTTTTATTCATACAGGAAATGAGGATCAAGTTAGGAGAAGGCCCCGGTTTAAGTTCGAAGCATGGTGGACACTAGAGGAGTCTTTTGAGGAAGAGATTAAAAAGTCTTGGGGGATGTCAACTGGCACGATTTCCGAGAAATTGGAGAGTTTATAGCACTAGTTGTTAAGATGGGCAAGCCTAATCAAGTATGATAGGGACAAAACGAAGAAGGAGCTTACAAAGGAGTTGGGAATAGTTTTAGATGGGGAGAGGAATGATGATACAATGGCGAGAATTATTGAGACTAGAATAAATTTAAATATGGAGATTGACAAAGATGAAATGATTGGGAACAAAGAGCAATGGCAAATTGGCTGAAACTGGAAGATAAAAATTTAGCATTTTTTCACAAATATGCCTCAGCTCGAAGACGAATTAATACTATCAACAGGCTGGAAATAGAGGATGGACAGGAAGTTACCGCTGATTTTGAGATTAGCGAAACAGCCTCTAAATATTTTCAGAAATTGTTCTCGTCGAGTGGTGTGGGGGATTCAGAACATATTCTTGCGGGTATCAATCATACCATATCCTCTGACATAAATTCAAGTTTACAATTACCTTATTCAGTGGATGAAATTCAGAAAGCGCTTAAAGGGATGGGACCAACTAAAGCACCAGGGTATGATGGTTTTCCAGCTTTGTTTTTTCAGAAGTATTGGCATATAGTGGGGAAAGATGTTGTGGAGTTTTGGCTTGGAGTGTTAAATGAAGGGAATGAGCTTGATTCCGTAAATAGAATAGATATTGTGTTAATTCCAAAAATCTCGAATCCTATAAGTCTGGTTAATTTCAGACCGATTAGTCTTTGCACAATTTTATATAAATTAGTGGCAAAAACTATAGCAAACAGATTGTAGGAATTTATTGGAATGTGCATTGATAGTGCTCAGAGTGCTTTTGTTCCTGGAAGGTTAATCTCAGATAATGTGCTGATTACGTATGAGATTCTTCACACATTGCGTCAGAAGCGTTTTGGGAAAAAAAGGCTGATGGCGGTTAAGCTTGACATGAGTAAAGCTTATGACAGAGTGGTATGGAGTTATTTGAAGCAAGTTTTGCTGAAAATGGGGTTTGCTGAGAGATGGGTAAATTTAGTCATGCAGTGCATTTCAACAGTCTCTTACACAGTGAATATAAATGGGAATAGGGGTAGGCATTTTTACCCCACTAGAGGATTACGTCAAGGTGATCCGCTTAGCCCGTATCTTTTTCTGATTTGTAGTGAAGGCCTTTTAGCTTTAATTAGGCAGGCAGTAGGAGCAGGGACTTTTCGGGGAGTTAAGGCGAGTAGAAGGGGACCAGCAATTTCTCATCTATTGTTTGCGGATGATAGTCTTCTATTTGGGGAAGCCACCAAAGAACGAGCATCTTTTTTGAAAGAGACACTAAAGCAATATGAGCAAAGTTCGGGACAATGTGTGAATTTCAATAAGTCCACTATTTTCTTCAGTTCGAATACTTTGGAAGGGGTGAAACAAGAAATATCGAATGTTTTGGGGATGTGACGTTCTAATAATATTGAAAAATACTTAGGTCTCCCTAATGTGGTGGGCAGAAGGAAGAGAGAGTCTTTTCAGAACTTGAAGGATAAGATTGCTCAAAGAATTGGTCAATGGAGTTCTCGGTATTTATCACAAGGAGGAAAAGAAGTCTTTATCAAGTCAGTCCTTCAGGCTATCCCAACTTATGCAATAACGTGTTTCCTTCTACCAAAGTCTTTTTGTAGGGAGTTGGAAAGTATATTTGCAAAGTATTGGTGGCAACATGGGAAAGATAAACGGGGGATACACTGGTGTCAATGGAAGTTTTTGTGCCGAGCTAAGGAGGAGGGGGGTTTAGGTTTTTGAGATATGTCAAAATTCAATATATCCTTATTAACAAAGCAGGGCTGGAGACTGATGACTAATGTTGATTCTTTAGTTGCGAAAGTACTAAAAGCCAAATATTATCCAAATGAGCAATTTTTAAATTCCAGGTTGAGAAATTCGAGTTCTTATACTTGGAAAAGCATATGGGCTGCAAAGGATGCTTTGAGGAAGGGTTTAGTCTGGCATGTGGGTACAGGAAGTAGTATTTCCATTAATTCTGATGCATGGATTCCAGAGGCTATTAATTTTCGATTATCATTACAGATTGAATTGATGTGTGATCATTGCGTTAATGTGCTGATTGACAGTAATACGCGGAAATGGAAAGAGGAGTTAGTAAAAGATACCTTCGCTGTGGTTGATTGTAATATCCTGAAATAGGGGTTGTGCGTTTGGAGCATAACTCAAGTGTTAGTGGGCCTTAAGAGTGGTTTGGATGTGTTTTAAGAGTTCCTAAAACTCTAGGATTGAAATGGGATGCTTTGGAAAATTTTGGAAATTTGAGGGTTAAAAGAGGAAAATAGGCAAGGAGGCCTTAAGAATAAATTTTGGCAGGTTATGGCATATGAAATGCCCTGGTAAAGTGGCTTCCATGCGCCACTTAAGGCTTGGGAGTGACGCCACAATCAGGTCAGGAGTTCGAGTCTTGGGCGCGGCATAAGCATTTTATTTTGCAAAATGGCACTGCTTTGAAGGAGGCTTTATAATAAATTGTGGCGAGTTTATGTCACAAGAAAACGCCTGGGTGGAGTGGCTAAGGATGTTGCTTGAGAGCTACGGCTAGGAGGACTCATGTTCGAGTCCTAGGGGTCGCGCTTAAGGCGTTTTATTTTTGCTTTTAGCGCTAAAGCATAAGGAGCCAGTGAAGAAGGGTTTAAAAGAATGTTGCGATGCGTTTATGTCATGAGATGAGTATTGGCCGAGTGGCTGGGGCATGGAGAGTGTTTCTCCAGATCTCGGGTTCGAGACCTGGGGGCAGCAAGGCATGGGTTTTTCTTTTTGTGCCAGCGTGGGAAAGGGCTGCATGGGGGCATGCACGCGTGAGCAATGCTTCATGGGATGCTTGTTATTTTATTTTTATTATTAGTATTATTATTTTGAGTATGGGGAGTTTTATTTATTGTTTTGGAAGCATGGGCATTAATCTTTTATTTATTAAAGGATGGGTAAGGTGATGGGTGAATGGTTAAACAATGTATTATCCTTTTTCAATGGTGATGGGTCTTTTGCTTGGGGAATGAACTCATTTGAAGCATGCTTTGGGGAGTTGGCCGGCCTTGTGTTTGGCAAGGATGCATGGCCAATTTTCCTTGTTGCGTTTTGGGTGCATGGCCGGTTTTGGAGTAGAACTAAAGGGAGCCAAAATTCATCTTTTCTTCTTCTTTCCCTTCCAAATTGTTCCTTGGCCGAATGTGGAGCTTGCTTAGGAACCTTCATACTCAGTTTTCTAATAGCAAGGAGGTGCCAAAACTCTTGATTTTGTTTTCTTCCCTTCCCAAGCTATTCATGGCCGAATATAGTTCTTGCTAAGGAGGCATTTCGACTTGGTATGCCCTTGCTTGGCCGAAACTCTACCATTCTATCACCATTGCCGAATCCTCATGAACCTCTCCTATCCATTTTTCCTTTGCATGGTACTTTAAAGGAACCCCATAGACGAATTCATCTTCTCCTTGTGGCCGACTTCTCCACCATCGTTTGAAGGACCTAGCCGAATCCCTTGGTAAGTGAACTCTCCCTTAAACATTTGGTTTTGACTCACTCTCTTTGAGTATGTCGAAAGCTTGAGGCTAAACCTTAATAAGGTTGGCCGAATGTGATCTTGAGATGTTAAGAGTTTGCTTTCTTGTGTGTTGTAACGTTAAGGGTGCATTGAAGGAGTGGTTTTCCGGGATTTCGACTATTCAAGGCATTTCGATATCTTCGGGAGCAAGCAAGTATTCAGGTTTTGGATAAGCAAGGTAAGGAAGTATGACTTTCGGCCATAGGCTATAAATTGGGTTTTGATGATAACCGAATGTTGACCTTGGTTTTAGGGGTGGCCGAATGTGTATAAGGCCATAGTGATGTGCTCTTTTTGTGTGTAGATAGTGTTAAGGAGCACAAAGGAGTCTTTCGGGAATTGAAGTGCTCAAGGTAAGTGGTTGTGCTATTCGGCCTTAGGCCATTTTGGTATTTAAGTGGCTAACCAATTTCTAACTTTGATTTTAAAGGCAAATCGACAGCTGTAGGACAAGTTTCGGGATTTTAGATTTTGTTAGATTCGATAGATCAGGATCTCGCTATAGTCAGGTGCGTAGTTATCGCACTGTTCTCTTGCTTGTTATATGTGTTGTATGTGTTATTTCATGTAAATGTATATGTTGTGCATAAGGGTTAAAATGATGGATACCCAAGGTGGGTGATCGAATAATCAGGTTAGTGGTTATGATATTAACCTTTCAGTGATTTACGGTAATGAATGATTATTGATGAATGTATAAAAATGTGATGGCATGTGATGTATATTTGTTTTGAGTAATATGTTACCATGATACATATATATATATATATATATATATATATATGCATGGGACTTGGGATGTGACTATTGGAGGAAAGGATGTACGTTATGTGAGTGGTCTAATGTTAGCCTCGTGCTACATTAGCGCTTGATGTTAGCTACGTTCTTCATCAAGGGAGATGTTGGCTGAGTGCCCATCTCGGCGGTTGATAGCTGTGTGCGTCACCGTGGACTGATTGATATGTGGGACCCCTATGGGATCGGTGGCTTGGCCACGGCCTTGAGCAGTAAGTCTGCCAAGGTAAGATATGTGGATCACTATGTGGGTTGGGCTTCATAATTGCATATTCATGATTGCATATTCATAATTGCATATTCATAATTGCATATTCATGTATATGGACAGTGTGGATATGGGATAAGCCCATATGTGGGGACATGTGTACTAACTATGCATTGAGTCTTGGTGACTTACTCAATTTTTCTCAACCCTTTCAGGTGGCGCATAAAGCTTGGACCGGGTTGGAGGGGATACAAAGGTGGCCATGCGGAAGCGGATTTTTATGCAAAAAGGACATTTTGTTGATTAATTAAGTATCTACGTTTCCATTATTTTGATTAAGTGTTTAATGTAAGAAGGCCCACTAAAGTATTTAAGCATCTTTATTATTATGTTCTATTACAGTTGATAATTTAAATGTTGATTGTAAATGATTTTATTTTCTTAAGTAAAGCTTGAATCCGGTGTTTTTATAACAAAACTTAAATTCTTACGTGGAATATTTTGAAGTCACGAAAATGTTTTATTAAAGGAAATAAATTTTTAAAGGTTGTACTCTTAAGTAAGAATATTTTTGAAAGTGTTCCACAGTGGCATTTCAAATTCGGTCATAGTGAATAGGCCGGGTTTGGGGTGTTACATTGATTCCATTCGAATTCTGCGTATACCGTTGGCCAGCAGTCCACATGAGGATTTCTTGGCATGGGGAGGTGAAGTCTAGGGGGAGTTTTGGGTCTGGAGTGCGTATAAACTATTACAAAATACTGAAGATAACCCTAGAGCTTACACTTTACAAACCAGCTATAGAAAATTTTACAAGAAATTGTGGCTCCTAAATTTACCGACAAAAACAAAAATCACAGTATGGAAGATCACATGACATTTCCTGGCCACAAGAGTTAATCTACAGCACAGAAGGCTTATCGTTGACCTTAGTTGCCCACGATGTGGAGAAAGGGCTGAAACGACTGATCATCTTTTCCGTAAGTATCCTATTACAGTGGAAATTTGGTCAATTTTGCTATTTCAGAATATGCTGGGTAATCATGACATAAACTTTGAACAGTGGCTTATCTGGGTTTGTGAGCAGTTAAACATGCATAGCTTTAGGATTTTTTGCTGCGCTCTGTGGGCCATTTGGGGGGATCGAAACTTGAATGTTCATAATCAGAAAGTTAGTACTGGAACTGAAATTGGAAAATTTATAAACACTTATCTGGCAGAAATTGATGGACTGGAAAATAAAAGACTCGGCAAAATAGATCAACTACAGATATGGACTTACCCACCTCAAGAGGCTGTGAAGATGAACTTTGATGGCGCCTTTGATGGTCATAATCACATTTCGGCGTCGGGAGTAGTGGTAAGGGATAATGAAGGGGTCGTTTTGCTCTCATGGTGTAACATCCCAAAAACGGGGCTATTTGGAAATAAATTATTTTTCTTATGTATAAACTGCTGTGTCATTATTTATGGAATAATAATGATCAATTTAAGGCTTTGTGTTGGCTCGATTTGGTAGGAAATTGTAGTTTTTAACTTTTAAGATAGGGAGCCTTAGCAGGAGGGTGTTATAAGAATAAATGGGGATAATTTGGACATAAAATGAGCCTAGACTAAGTGGCAAAGTAAGCCCACTTAAGAGCTACATGTGACGCCACCAAGGAGCAAGGGAGAGCTTGTGTTCGAGTCGCGGAAATCCCTCTTTTTGTTCTTTGTTTGGACGGCACAAGGGAGAGAGATTTTCTCTCCTTAATTCTTTTTATTATCTATTTAGATAATAGAGATAATAATGAGGATATTATTATTATTTATAAAGGGTTTATTAATTAGATTTTTACTTGGATAATAAGATATTGTGAGCATTTTAATTGGTTTTTAATTCCTTAATATTAAGAAGAAAAATTAAGGATATTACTATTATCATTTTAATAGTGTGATAATGTAGGATAATTAGGGGGATTATTAGATTAAAAGGGTTATTGGATATTAGTTGGATTATCAAAGGATTTATGGGATTAATTCAAAATTAATTTGAATTAATTAGAAGGGGGTGGACGGCAAGTCTATAAATACATGAGTTGATCTCCTTGTTTTTCTTTTCTTCAAATTTTGCTAAGTGCCAAATTCCCTAGCCCTCTTTTGCTCTTGCGTTTTCTTCATTTTCTCAAGCCCTTTAGCCGAAAACACCTACTTTCAATCTTTTCTCTTCTTTTGAAACCTTGGCCGAACCTACCATACCTTGGTCTTCCATCTTTAAACTTTCCTTTCTCTTCTTAAAACACTAGCCAAAACACCACCTCCTCCCCATTATTTTCTTCTTGGCCGAATACTGAACAAGGAGGGGGAAGCAATCTCTAATCGAATTTGGAGGGTAAGTATGTTAGGCCGAATGTCTAGGATTCTCTTTTCTCTTCTTGTCGACTTGGAGGTTGGTAAGTGACTATTTCGGCAATGACTGTTAAGGCTACTAATCGCTTGATTAAAATATAGGGCCTTCGGATTTGGAAGCAAGCAGGTGAACCCGTTGCTTTGGAGCAATCGGTTTTGGGGTAAGGTGGTAAGATCTGTTTTCTTTATTCATGATATTCGATTAAGCCGAAGGCTACTAACTTAATGATTGCCGATTAGGGAAGCAGTAACACTTGGTGGCTAGTACTCAAGGGGGTTAGGTAAGGCTTTCGGGTTAAATATTAACCCTTTGAATATTTTGGATTTGGCCGAATAGGCCATAAGACTAACCTATGTTTTTGGCCGAATATAGGACAGATGGATCTGTGGTGACCAACGTTTCTTCTTGGGATTTAAGACTATCGTAGTAACAGGTGTGTACATACACACCATTTAACTTATTAAATTATGCTAAGTAATGTGATTGCTAATTTGATGTATGTAGCAATGGCTTGAATACCATAACGGTATACGGGGTAACCAGGTAAGTACCTGTGCATATGATTGCTATTTTATGCTTTTGGGAAGCATGCTGTGATAATACATATGATAAATCTATATGTGACTGTTGACTATGTGGGTTGATGAGTGGAGGGGGCAGTGATAATGTGCCGACGGGCACCAGTGTTTTGGTAACACACTGTGACTACGGTCACCAGAGGTTTGGTACCTCCAGAGGTTTGGTACCTCAATAGCGACTTATCCCTGTGGTTAACACCACCGTGGGTTGGCCCCACTTGAGATACGGGATCGTCTGCCAGTGATTTGGTATCACACGATGGGTTGGCCCCATCACCCGATTTGTGTCTACGGACACCAGTGCTTTGGTAGCACAACGTGACTATATGTCACCAGTGGTTTGGCACCACCAGTGGTTTGGTACCACAACGGGGTAGACAGTGGCGTATGGCTGGCTAGGTTGGGACACATGATGATTTGCATAATTAATTTGTTATTTGATGTGTATGAAAATGCTTTAAAATGGGGGAAGGGTTACATACTGAGTCTTGGTGACTCACCTTCTCCTTTATATTTTTCAGGTGACACTTAGATCGCGGATGTGGAGCCGGGTTGACTCGAGGTGGCCATGCAGTGGAATTAAATTTAAATGACTTTAATTTCTATTTTTAATTATTTACTTTGGGTTTATTTAATTTGGTTGTAATAAGGCCTCCTGATACTTTATTTATTTTTTTTTTATTTTCATATGTTGGATATTATCTTAAACTCGGATATAATTATTGTTGAACTTAGATTACACATTTTCCAATTAAACACGAAAATATTTTAAAATGCCAACGGGCACAGTTGAAATTTGTTTCATAACTTGACTTAAATATTTTTTTTTAAAATAAACACTAAGTATGATTTAATCAAGATAATCCAATCCGAAAAGTTTTTTTTCAACAAAGCTTAATGGGTTTAGAAACGATTTCGAAAAGATTTTTCCCCGTAACGATCCAGATTCGACCATAGTGTTTGGGCCGGGTTTGGGTTGTTACAAAGTTGGTATCAGAGCCCAGTTCAAAGCTCGGCTGTGGGGGCCCAAGGCCCAAAAATGTTTTGGTAGGCCTTTTTGAATTGTTTTTGGGTTGTAAGCAGCATGGCCCGAGTCTCCGGCACCGATCCGCCCAGGTAAGTACTTCTGAACCTCTTGGTGAATTATATTCTGTAGAAGGGTAGGAAGTATGGAACGTAGATAGACTTATAGGACTTGAACCCTAGGATTAGATTACTCAAACACATGAACCCAACATAAGACATTAAAGAACTAAACCAATCTATGACTTAGCCAGTGAGCTAGGGTGTGGTAACCCCTGTACGCATGTCGAGGATTGGATCCGGAAGAGCCTGGTAATTAAGCAGTCCGTGTGACTCACCTCCTCTTCGCAGGTATCCTACCTGGTGCGTAGCTTCGGTTCACCCTAACTCAGAGGGCTCAGTGGTGTGGCAACCTCTGTGCGCATGTCTAGAAAGGTTCAGTGGGAGCTTGGTATTTAAGCGGTCCGCGTGACCCACCTCCTCCTCACTCGAATCCTTCCTGGTGCGTAGCTTTGGTTCACCCTGACCATAAGGGCTCGGTCATAGGCTAAACACTATGATTAAAACCCGAAAAGGGAATTAGCCATGTTTTGAAAGGAACGAAACAACAAGAACCCTAATGTTTTCAAAACTTTTGCAATAACTCTTTCAAATCGGAGAACATCATTTTTACAACTTTTTCCTCGAAAAATTTGATTTGTGGAAAATTACAAAAATACCCTTAGGGGTAAAATTACTAAAATGCCCTCAGTTCATAAAATATCAACTCAATGGTTTTGCCCAAAAACTCAGTTTTGAAAATCATCAATAAAATATTTTGATTTTGGAAAATTACGAAAACGCCCTCAATTTGTGGAAATTACCGAAATGACCCTGATCTTTGGAAAACTTTACCAACGTCACTATTTGAAAAGGAAAACTTTCAAAAAGGACCCTCAAAGTTTTACAACTGACGAAAATATCCCTGATTTATCAAAATGACAAAATTGCCCCTGATTGATAAAATTACCAAAATACCCCTGGTTTCAAAACGATTACAATTTTACAAATTTTCATAGATATCCTCCAGTTTTGGGAATTTCAAAATGACCTACTTTACTAAAGTTTTAAAATTCCTTTATTACGAAAATACCCTGTAGGAAAATGACGAAAATACCCCTGGGATAGAAATGGGCAGAAATGTCCGAAGAGCGAATAGGTATGGAAAGTATTAAGGAATGGATGCAAGAACTTCTTTGTGTGAACTAGGTTAGGAAACTGGAAACTTGTTTGCTCGAAAGAATCTCTGATTAAACTCTATCCATAAAATTTCTTCGCGGATAAGAAAGTGGAACAAATGCTAACGCATAAAATTTTTCTTAATCAGATTAAAAGCGCAGTAGATAGAATGAGTTCTAGAGGACGTGGACGCCGTGGACGCGGTAGGGGTAGGATGACGGTGTCTGAACCCGTCAGGTCAGGTCAAGGTTCAGAAAACGAGGTACCACCGCCACCACCACCTCCTACTTTCAGGGCTGAGGAGCAGGACCAGACCGATGGTGAGGCTGTGTCGCAAGCTGTTTTGCGAGTTTTGGAGATGGTGGCTGGGGCTGGTGGGAATTTGGGAGCTCGGAAGTCTGTTCCCTGGCGAATTCGGTCTAACGGGGCTGAGGTATTCCGTGGTGTCTCAGGAGTGGCACCCAGTGCCGCAGAATATTGGCTGGAATCTACGGAAAGGGTCATGGATGATCTCGACCTGACTGAGGAGGAAAAGCTGAAAGGGGCGGTGTCGCTTCTAAAGGATGAAGCGTACCAGTGGTGGCTGACAGTTCGGGATGGAGCCACGACTGATGATCTCACATGGGATTACTTCAAAACTACTTTTCAGAAGAAGTATGTGGGCACCAGTTATACAGATGCTCAGAGGAAACTTTTTCTGGGTCTAGTACAAGGAACTAAGTCCGTGGCCGAGTATGAGGCGGAGTTTTTAAGGCTGAGTAGATATGCCAAAGGAATCGTAGCCACTGAGCATGAGCGCTGCGTCCGCTTTGAGGACGGCCTTCGAGATGATTTGAGGTTACTGATTGCCCCGCAGCAAGTTCGTGAGTTCTCATCTCTGGTAGAAAAGGCTAAGGTAGCCGAAGGGATCAAGGAGGCTGTGAGGCAAAGTTATAGTAGGAATAATCAGAAGAGAGGATTTGGGCCAGCTGGGTCAGGTGGTAATGTCCAGAAAAAGGCTAGGCCAAGTGGGCCAAATCAGGCAGCAAGGCCCATGACTACTAATCAGAGGCCGACTCAGTGTAACCGCTGTGGAAAGACCCATTGGGGAAGTTGTTCGACCGGCGATAGAGGATGTTTTGAGTGTGGGTCGTTAGAGCATCGTGTTAGAGATTGTCCCCGGAAACTAGCCAAAAATTAGCCAGAGGGGCAGAATCGTACTCAGGATAGAAATGTGGGACCACAGAGGGGTCGCGGTAATGGCAGAGGAAACAACGGTCCTAACCGAGGTCGTGGAGCGCAGGGCAGAGGTTCGGGTAACACAGAGGCTAGGCAGCCTGGCTTAGTCTATGCAGCTAGGCGTCGCGAGGAGGGTGACGCACCGGATGTCATAACCGGTATGTTTTTAATCTCTGGTTTTCCTTATGTTGCATTGATTGATGTGGGTTCAACGCACTCGTACATTGCTAGTAGTGTGGTAGGAACTATGGACCTAGACTCTGAGATTACTTCTAGGAAGATGACGGTATTAAGCCCTCTAGGACACTCTGTAGTCGTAGACAAACTTTATAGAGACGTACCCCTAGAACTCCAAGGGGTAGTTTTCGTTGCTGATCTGATGGAACTACCATTTGGGGAGTTCGATTTGATCCTTGGAATGGACTGGTTGGTTAAGTATCGGGCAAATTTGGATTGCGCGGCTAAGCGCATGGTTCTTAAGACGGCTGAAGGTGGTGAAGTGGTTATGATAGGTGATAGAAGGAATTACCTATCCAATGTGGTGTCTGCCTTGAAGGCGGAAAAGATGGTCAAGAAGGGTTGTAAGGCGTATTTGGTTCGAATCTGTGCTTTGGAAGCTAAGGAGTCAGTAGTTGGAAGGGTCCGAACGGTTGGGGAATTTGCTGATGTGTTCCCAGAAGAGCTTCCGGGTCTGCCTCCAGATCGGAAAGTCGAATTCGGTATAGACTTGCTACCCGGAACAGCACCCGTGTCTATAGCACCATATCGAATGGCACCTAAGGAATTGGTGGAGCTAAAGGCTCAAATTCAGGAGCTCTTGGATAGAGGATTTATCCGACCTAGCATATCTCCATGGGGAGCACCCGTGTTATTTGTCAAGAAAAAGGACGGATCTATGCGGATGTGCATCGACTACCGTCAGTTGAACAAGTTAACAATCAAGAACAAGTACCCGTTGCCTCGGATCGACGACTTATTTGACCAATTGAAGGGAGCGTCGGTATTTTCAAAGATTGACCTTAGGTTGGGTTATCATCAATTAAGGGTGAAGGAAGTGGATGTTCACAAGACGGCATTTCGAACTCGGTATGGGCACTACGAGTTCCTCGTAATGCCATTTGGGTTGACCAATGCACCGGCGGCGTTCATGGATTTAATGAATAGAGTATTTCAGCAGTACTTGGACCAATTTGTCGTGGTATTTATAGACGACATCTTGGTTTACTCAAGGACGGAGGAGGAGCATGATAAGCACTTACGTATAGTTCTATGAGTATTGAGGGAGAAGCAGTTATATGCCAAATTCAGTAAGTGCGAATTTTGGCTAAGGGAAGTGGCTTTCTTAGGGCACGTAGTGTCGGCGGAAGGAATTAGAGTAGACCCTCGCAAGATAGAAGCAGTATTGGATTGGAAACCACCTAGGTCGGTGGCTGAAATACGAAGTTTTCTGGGTTTAGCGGGGTACTATCGGAGATTCGTAGAAGGATTTTCTTTAATCGCAGCACCATTGACGAAGCTGCTAAGAAAAGATGTTTCATTTGTATGGACGGAGAAGCAGCAAGAAAGCTTTGATAAGCTAAGGAAAATTTTGACGGAAGCTCCAGTTTTGGTACAGCCTGAAGCGGGAAGGTTGTTTACTGTCTATTGCGATGCATCCCATACTGGTCTGGGATGTGTGTTAATGCAAGAAGGAAAGGTTGTAGCCTATGCGTCCCGTCAGTTAAGACCACACGAATTGAACTACCCAACTCACGACTTGGAGTTAGCCGCAGTCGTTTTCGCACTGAAGATATGGAGACACTACCTTTATGGGGAGAAGTCGATAGTCTACACGGATCATAAGAGTTTGAGGTATCTTTTGACTCAGAAGGATCTGAATCTGAGACAACGTCGGTGGATTGAACTATTAAAGGATTACGATTGTTCAATCGAATACCATCCAGGCAAGGCTAACGTAGTAGCTGACGCGTTGAGCCGGAAGGTTGTGACGGACTTAAGAGCGATGTTTGCTCGGTTGAGTCTATATGACGATGGGAGTCTCTTGGCAGAACTTCAAGTTAAGCCGACATGGATCGAGGAGATTAAGGACAAGCAGTTAGTGGACGAAGGGTTAAATGCTAAGAGAATGCAAGTTCAGGATGGTGGTTTGGAAGGGTACAGTCTATCTAGTGATGGAGTGCTATGTTTTCAAGGGCGAGCATGTATGCCAAAAGATGTGGAGTTGAGGCGGAAAATTCTCCAAGATGCTCATAGCAGCCCATATGCTATGCATCCGGGAGGAAACAAGATGTATGGGGATTTGCGGAAGCAGTTTTGGTGGCCTGGGTTGAAGCGTGAAGTAACGGAATTTGTAGGAAGATGCTTGACATGTCAACAGGTTAAGGCTGAACATCAGTTGCCATCAGGGCTACTTCAACCGGTAAAGATCCCTCAATGGAAGTGGGAACGGATCACTATGGATTTCGTTAGTGGGCTACCCCTTACGCCCAGCAAGAAGGACGCAGTTTGGGTGATTGTGGACCGGTTAACCAAGTCAGCTCACTTCGTACCTGTAAGAATGGATTATTCACTCCAGAAGCTAGCAAGGTTATATGTGGCTGAGATAGTCAGATTGCATGGTGTGCCAGTATCGATTATCTCGGATAGGGATCCGAGGTTCACGTCGAGGTTTTGGAAAGCATTGCATCAAGCTTTGGGTACACGGTTGGATTTCAGTACAGCCTTTCATCCACAGTCCGATGGACAATCAGAGAGAGTGATACAGATTTTGGAGGATATGCTGAGGGGTTGTGTCTTGGAGTTCCGAGGTAGTTGGGAAGAATTTCTACCATTAGCGGAATTTGCCTACAACAATAGCTATCAAGCGAGTATCCAGATGGCACCATACGAAGCATTGTATAGACGGAAATGCCGTACTCCTACATGTTGGACGGAGTTAGGTGAAAGACAAGTCTTGGGTCCAGATTTGGTTGCAGAAACTGAGGAAAAAGTTAGGGCGATTCGGGATCGTCTTAAAGAAGCATCGGATAGACAGAAGTCTTATGCTGACTTGAAGCGCAAGGAAATGGAGTATGAGGTAGGTGACAAGGTTTTTCTTAAGGTGTCGCCTTGGAAAAAGGTGTTGAGATTTGGGCGAAAAGGGAAGCTGAGCCCAAGGTTCATTGGCCCATATACAGTTGTAAAGCGAGTGGGACCGGTAGCTTATCAGCTAGAGTTGCCGGCAGAACTGAGTCAGATACATGACGTCTTTCACGTATCAATGCTGAGACGGTATCGGTCAGACCCATCGCACGTTGTGCCAGTGGCAGAAATCGAGGTGAATGCGGATTTGTCCTTTGAAGAAGAACCAGTTCAGATCTTAGATCGGGATGTGAAGGTTTTACGTAGGAAGTCAGTGCCCTTAGTGAAAGTGCTGTGGCGGAACCATGGGGTGGAAGGAGCTACGTGGGAACCTGAGAGTGTGATACGGCAGCAATACCCTCACCTGTTTTGATCAAGGAATTTCGGGACGAAATTTATTTTAAGGGGGGTAGAATTGTAACATCCCAAAAATGGGGCTATTTGGAAATAAATTATTTTTCTTATGTATGAACTGCTGTGTCATTATTTATGGAATAATAATGATCAATTTAAGGCTTTGTGTTGGCTCGATTTGGTAGGAAATTGTAGTTTTTAACTTTTAAGATAGGGAGCCTTAGCAGGAGGGTGTTATAAGAATAAATGGGGATAATTTGGACATAAAATGAGCCTAGACTAAGTGGCAAAGTAAGCCCACTTAAGAGCTACATGTGACGCCACCAAGGAGCAAGGGAGAGCTTGTGTTCGAGTCGCGAAAATCCCTCTTTTTGTTCTTTGTTTGGACGGCACAAGGGAGAGAGATTTTCTCTCCTTAATTCTTTTTATTATCTATTTAGATAATAGAGATAATAATGAGGATATTATTATTATTTATAAAGGGTTTATTAATTAGATTTTTACTTGGATAATAAGATATTGTGAGCATTTTAATTGGTTTTTAATTCCTTAATATTAAGAAGATAAATTAAGGATATTACTATTATCATTTTAATAGTGTGATAATGTAGGATAATTAGGGGGATTATTAGATTAAAAGGGTTATTGGATATTAGTTGGATTATCAAAGGATTTATGGGATTAATTCAAAATTAATTTGAATTAATTAGAAGGGGGTGGACGGCAAGTCTATAAATACATGAGTTGATCTCCTTGTTTTTCTTTTCTTCAAATTTTGCTAAGTGCCGAATTCCCTAGCCCTCTTTTGCTCTTGCGTTTTCTTCATTTTCTCAAGCCCTTTAGCCGAAAACACCTACTTTCAATCTTTTCTCTTCTTTTGAAACCTTGGCCGAACCTACCATACCTTGGTCTTCCATCTTTAAACTTTCCTTTCTCTTCTTAAAACACTAGCCAAAACACCACCTCCTCCCCATTATTTTCTTCTTGGCCGAATACTGAACAAGGAGGGGGAAGCAATCTCTAATCGAATTTGGAGGGTAAGTATGTTAGGCCGAATGTCTAGGATTCTCTTTTCTCTTCTTGTCGACTTGGAGGTTGGTAAGTGACTATTTCGGCAATGACTGTTAAGGCTACTAATCGCTTGATTAAAATATAGGGCCTTTGGATTTGGAAGCAAGCAGGTGAACCCGTTGCTTTGGAGCAATCGGTTTTGGGGTAAGGTGGTAAGATCTGTTTTCTTTATTCATGATATTCGATTAAGCCGAAGGCTACTAACTTAATGATTGCCGATTAGGGAAGCAGTAACACTTGGTGGCTAGTACTCAAGGGGGTTAGGTAAGGCTTTCGGGTTAAATATTAACCCTTTGAATATTTTGGATTTGGCCGAATAGGCCATAAGACTAACCCATGTTTTTGGCCGAATATAGGACAGATAGATCTGTGGTGACCAACGTTTCTTCTTGGGATTTAAGACTATCGTAGTAACAGGTGTGTACATACACACCATTTAACTTATTAAATTATGCTAAGTAATGTGATTGCTAATTTGATGTATGTAGCAATGGCTTGAATACCATAACGGTATACGGGGTAACCAGGTAAGTACCTGTGCATATGATTGCTATTTTATGCTTTTGGGAAGCATGCTGTGATAATACATATGATAAATCTATATGTGACTGTTGACTATGTGGGTTGATGAGTGGAGGGGGCAGTGATAATGTGCCGACGGGCACCAGTGTTTTGGTAACACACTGTGACTACGGTCACCAGAGGTTTGGTACCTCCAGAGGTTTGGTACCTCAATAGCGACTTATCCCTGTGGTTAACACCACCGTGGGTTGGCCCCACTTGAGATACGGGATCGTCTGCCAGTGATTTGGTATCACACGATGGGTTGGCCCCATCACCCGATTTGTGTCTACGGACACCAGTGCTTTGGTAGCACAACGTGACTATATGTCACCAGTGGTTTGGCACCACCAGTGGTTTGGTACCACAACGGGGTAGACAGTGGCGTATGGCTGGCTAGGTTGGGACACATGATGATTTGCATAATTAATTTGTTATTTGATGTGTATGAAAATGCTTTAAAATGGGGGAAGGGTTACATACTGAGTCTTGGTGACTCACCTTCTCCTTTATATTTTTCAGGTGACACTTAGATCGCGGATGTGGAGCCGGGTTGACTCGAGGTGGCCATGCAGTGGAATTAAATTTAAATGACTTTAATTTCTATTTAATTATTTACTTTGGGTTTATTTAATTTGGTTGTAATAAGGCCTCCTGATACTTTATTTATTTTTTTTTATTTTCGTATGTTGGATATTATCTTAAACTCGGATATAATTATTGTTGAACTTAGATTACACATTTTCCAATTAAACACGAAAATATTTTAAAATGCCAACGGGCACAGTTGAAATTTGTTTCATAACTTGACTTAAATATTTTTTTAAAATAAACACTAAGTATGATTTAATCAAGATAATCCAATCCGAAAAGTTTTTTTTCAACAAAGCTTAATGGGTTTAGAAACGGTTTCGAAAAGATTTTTCCCCGTAACGATCCAGATTCGACCATAGTGTTTGGGCCGGGTTTGGGTTGTTACACATGGTCAAAAATACATAAAGGGGTCTTTTCAGCTTTTGCCGCCGAGGCTCTTGCATGTAGAGATGCTATTTAGATCGGGGTGAATCACTTATGGCCGATGGTTCTCATTGAGGGAGACTCCTTATCAGTCATAAAAAAGTGTAAGAACCGGGAGCAAGACAGATCTATGATAAGCGCTTACATTCAAGGTATTAAAATGATGGTATCAGGATCGAAGAAGTTTGATTTCCAGTATGTTTCAAGAACGGTGAACACTATTGCACATGATATAGCAACGAAAGAGTTAAGGAGATACATAGGGACTTACCAGGGCAGATCGGCGTCGGAGCAGGATGAACAACAGAGGTTGAGAGAGACGGTACGGGAGCCGGATTGATGGAGGAGTCCAGAGAATAGTTTTTGGAAAGGAGAAGTCACAAAATGAAAGATTTGGAAGGGGGAGGCTTCTGCTGAAATGAAATCGGTTTTCAAGGAGGCATTATGACGTCAGTGACGTTTTGCAGATTTCAAGGCGTTTTGATTGGGTGATGGGCCGGTGGGTTATTATTACTATTTTAAAATTCAAACTAGGCTACAGGTTACGAAAATATCTAGATATTTTTTGCATTTTCTCTTTTTGTTTTGAACAGATACAGACCTTTGCAGTTGGGCTCCGAACTTTTTCTTTTGGTTTTGGTTTGGTTTATTTGTTTTTAGTTCAGTTTAGTATAATAAAAAAGCCCAATCAATATTTTCAAAAAAAAAAGGACTAAATTGAAAAAGGTGTAAAAGTTGCTAGAAGGATTAAATAGCTTAATTGTCAAATAAGGAAGGACCTAAAGTGCAACTAAGCCCAAAGGAGATATTTTGGGCGGCAATAGCTGAGAAAAATCAGGAAATGGGTGAAATAAGGGCAAAATTAGAAAATTGCCAAAATTAGCTAAATTAAATAGGACCAAATTGGAATATCTAGAATTCTCTTCATTTCTCTTCATTTTCTTCAGTTGAAAGATAGCCATGGAAGATGGTTCATGCTGGTTTTCATACTCTAGCTTCATGTAAGTTTAATTATTGCTTTCTCCTTGAAATTTCTATGTTTTTGGACTTTTATAATTGGGTCCAACTTACTATGTCATTAGTTTTTGATTCTATGGCTAATTTTTAAAGTTTCTATGGATGAGTGCTAGAAGCATATGATGAATAAACATAGAATTGAAGCTTTAATTTTGATATATGATGATTTTATCAAGTAAAATTGATGGAAATTGGTTTAGGACCTAATTGTGAAAGAGTTTGGAATTAAGGTCTAATACTAAAGTTTTGATTTTCAAGGGTTATGAAGTAGTTTAAAATTACGGAATAAAGTATTAATTGAGAAAAATTAGCCCAATTGAGGGGTTAATTGGATAAGGACTGAATTGTATGAACTGTGAAATTTGGGGCAAAATGGAAATCAACACTTTGCACTAAAACAGTTTTGGACAGTAGTAGTAATCTAACTTTGAAAAATCACCAAAAATTGTAGAAATCGAAATAGAGGATGAATAAAATATGGAATAATATATGAACGACTTGTGTATAAATTAATCACATGCTCGATTATAATTGATAAATGTTGAATTAGAAATGATACAATATTTTATTTGGAATATTTATTATGAAATTATGATTATCATTATAATACAAAAATTGAACTTGTGAGTTTATACGGCTAAATTTCAGGTACCATTTGTTAATTTTATGAACTTCATGATGTGTTATTTCATATGTAATGATGATAAAATCGTGAATAATGTATAAGCATGAAAATTGAATAAACGATCAAATTGAGCACTTCAGTTCAGTGACAAGATGAATTGACGGAAAATATCATGGTTGAACCATGGCAGCAAGTGATAAGTGATAGCTTCGGCTACACTTATTTGATCAAGGATAAGTGAAAGTGATAAGTGATAGCTTCGGCTACACTTATCTGATCAAGGACAAGTGAAAGTGAAAAGTGGTAGCTCCGGCTACCTGATCAGTGAAAAGTGGTAGCTCTGGCTACCTGATTAGTGAATTGTGGTAGCTCCGGCTACCTGATCAGTGAAAAGTGGTAGCTCTGGCTACCTGAGCAGTGAATAGTGGTAGCTTCGGCTACAAGTGACAAGTGATTTCCGTGTAAGACCATATCTGGGATATGGCATTAGTGTGATACGTGTTTAAGATGTAATACCATAGCTGGGCTATGGCATTCTAGTGAAAAGTGATGAATTGACGGATAAGACCGTGGGTGATCCATGGCAAAGTGTGAAACGTAGGTATGGTATCATCCATACTGAGTTGTGAAACGTATCATCCATACTGAGTTGTGAAACGTAGGTATGGTATCATCCATACTAAGTTTTGAAACGTAGGTATGGTATTAACCATATTGAGTTGTGAAATGTAGGTATGGTATCATCCATATTGAGTTGCAAAACGTAGGTATGGTATTAACCATACTGAGTTAAGAAAAGTAGGTATGGCATTTCCCATACCGAGTTGTGAAATGTAGGTATAGTATTTCAATGAGGAAAACCATACTAAGTTGTATAATGTGGCACTGAGCAACACCGTGTAGCTTGTCAAGATTGACAACTTGTGTGAGCAGACCAATTCTATAAGACGTTCACTAATCTGACAAAGTTTGGTAAGTGTTACATGGAATTATGTGATATAAGGAAATACGAGTTGATGAGACATGAACATAGAACTTGGCTGATGAATGAGTTCATTTGTGATTATATATTTGTACACCCTTGAGTGTATTATCCGTATGAATTGGTATTACAAATGAGTTAATGAGAAAAGTTCTAATATGAAATAATCTGAAATTTGAAATGAAATATTATGAAACCGTACTTGAAATACATTGGTATATCTTGTATATGTTATTTAAGTTCATAATGTGGAAAGTAAATGCATGTTGAAATTTGAGATGATGATATCGGTACATGGAACCTATTGGTGGATACGTACATCCAAATTTATATGATAGATTTTAGTGAACATTGAAATTGGACTCAATAAGTGATTTGTCAATTTAAATTGTGATTGGCAGGAAGAGTTAGTGAGTTGTATGTCTATGAATTGTTACACGTATTTGTTTGAAATAAGAAGAAATGGTGGTACTTGATACATGGAAATATGAGATTGTGATATATAAAAACATGGAATATGTTTGATAAATGTGTTTGATCATAATTATAGAACTGTACACCTCAAGTGTACTATTTGTGTAAAGATAATGATTTCAAATTATCTATAAGTGTTCTGTACTCTTTGGCAATGTCTTGTAACCCTGTTTTGGCGACGGATACGGGTTGGGGGTGTTACAGATAATTTAAAAGGTTGTTATAACAATTTTATTATTTGGGGTGGGGCAATGTCACTGCTTGCCCTCCTATCTTTGCTTTTGCCAAGATCCTAAATTAAAGAGTTATTGATTTTTATAATATATATTTAATTAATATTTAAGTATGTCTAAATGAAATTATTAGTATTTTATTTGTATCACTTTTTTAATTTAATTACTAAATGTTATGTTATTATTTATAGACAATATATAAGAATTATGCATCAAATATCATTCCTAAAACATATTATTTTAAACTTTTATAAATGCTCGACACGCGATATATTTCTAATCTACTTCGTCAAGGACAAATATCGAGTCCCGTTTTGGACGTACACATGTTGTGTCCAGACTAGACCATGTTAACCCCAATCTAAAAGCCTATTATGCTTTATAAATGATGATGTGATTCACTAACACTAACTAAACTAAAATCACGATAAAGGCAAGCGCACCAATCGAACAGTAGTATAGGTATGGTGAGTTGGGATATCGTATCCACGAGGACTAAAAGTACTAGTACTTACTATCTTTTTATTATCTAACCTTTAAATTGAAGGGATGTTTTAATCTAAAATTTAACTAATTACTAAGGACGCAACAGAGAATAAAGTAAGAAAATAATCGAATAAACCAATGATAAAGACAATACCAAGGAAATAATCCACCTAGACTTCACTTATTATTTTGAATCTGAACTAAATGATTTATTCACTTGCCTTGATCCGTAGAAATCCCTAAATTATATTAATATCTCTTTCGAGAGTAAAAATAACTGACTCTAGGTTAATTAATTGAAATCACTTTCTAATTAAAACCCCTATTGTCTCATTAACTCGATCTATGGACTCCTCTATTAGATTTGAATATAATCCGGTAGATTTATGTCGTCCTATTTCTAGGATTGCATGCAACTCCACTCAATTATGCCAGATCTACTCTTAGACAGGGACTTTTGCTCCACTAAATAAGCACATTAATCATGAATTAATATTCTGAAAACATTAAAACATGAAACAATAACACATAATTGAGATCAAGAACAAATATTTATCATGTAATTCAGAAAAATCAAATAATAAGATCCGTCTTAGGTTTCATCCTCTCTAGGTATCTAAGGAATTTACTTCATACTTTGGAAGGAAAACATCTCAAAATTAGGAAAACAACAAAACATAAAGAAACCCAAAAACTTCGAGAGAAATTTAATGGAAATCTTCAGTTTTGAAGGAGATCCTGCTTCTGAGTTGAATCTGTTGGCGTTCTTCGAGTCTTTTCTTCGTTCAGCTCTGCGTGTTTTCTTAGATTCTCTTCTAGTGTGTATTTATAAACTTTAGAATGCTCAGAAACCCTAAAAATTGGCTTTTTCCACGTATTTGGGAAACAGGGTTCGAAATCAATATGAGCTGGCACATGGGCATGTGGTAATGGCCAGGCCGTGTGGATCCTGAAAGTAGCTTGTTTTGTCTAATTTTGGCCCGTTTTCTGCTCCTTTTGCTCCCCTATGCTCTACTAAGTATAGAAACATGAAATTAAAGGATTAAGAGCATCAAATTCACTAAATTATATAATAAATCATCCAAAAACGCATCCAAGAATGGGAATAAAATATGTTACTTTTATGGCTTACCAAATATCCCCACACTTAAGCGTTTGCTTGTCCTCAAGCAAAATCCTCAACTCACAATCAAAATTAAACATTCTCAATTCATAATTCTCATCAATAATGTTTTATCATAATTCACAAATAATCACACATTAATAATTCAACTGAAAGAGCACTAAAGATTCAAACAATCCAATTCACACATTTTTAAAGCATGAAAGCATACCCTTAGCTAAGTAATTACCTTTAATTCAAAACGGACAAGAATTGACATCCTCACTAAAGATTCGCTCAAAGCGCTCAAAGTGTTTAAGGTTCATAAATTAAGCACTTAAAAGTCAAACATGAAAAGTCATTACCATCGGCTTGCATAAAAATCAAATCTCCACCACTATAAAATGAGATGATACACGAATCAAAAAGTCTTTAAAGGGTTGTAATGGGGATTGGATTAAAGGTGTGGATAAAGGCTGAAAAGGAGGGCTAGAATCGAGATTGAATTGATAAATTACCTAACTAGAAAAATAACCTAATGCTGAATAATTACAATGATAAACCGTAAAAGTAACATATTTTAATCCCACATTTAGCTTACTTTTGGATGATTTATCCTTTGATTTATATAAAAAGGTGCTCTTAATCATTTCTTTTCGTGTCTTAGACCCAAGAAAGCACCCGAGGATGAAAAGAACATAAAACGGGCCCAAAACAGAGTAAATAGGCCATATCACGAAATCGACACGGCCTGAACTAAAGCCTACACGGTCGTGCCTTGTTGAGCATCTAGAACACGGCCTCTCCCCCGATTTACACGACCATGGTTCATTAAAGAAATCCGAACACTGCTCAAAGACTAGTCACACGGGCGTGTGACATGGCCGTGCCCCTGTCGTGGCAATGAACAATTTCAGTTGGAAAAGGATACTTAGGGAGAAAGAATCGCATTCCAAGGGCCTATATATACCCCCTAAGTACCATCTTTGAGAGGGCGTCAAGCTAGGCCAAGGAGTCAAGCCGAGAAGGTCAGATTTGTGGGAATCACTCGAAGATAAGTCAGTTGATCCATCTCAAGAAGCCGGAATTCTACTTAAGACAGCGGATCTCTCCTTCAATTCCTTCAGGGAGTTTTCGGGATTTCTTATGTTTTGTTTTATCTTTTCTCTTGAGATGTTTTCTTTATTTGTTATGAACTAAACCCCTCAGATACCTGAAGGGGATGAAACCTAGATGAATCTTGTTATTGTTTTCTGAATTATAAGATAAATAGTTGATTTGTTCTTAATTATGTGTGCTTAATTCTTGTGTTAATATTTCGCGGATATTGATTCAAGTATGATGTGTTTAGGTGGCGGAGCAAAAGTCCCTGCCTATTCATAGATCTAGCATAATTACAGTGGAGTTGTTCGCATGCTTAGAGATAGGGTGACGAAACTTTGCCGGATTAGGGTGAAACCTAATATGGGAGTCCATAGATCGATTTACTGCTATTCTAGGGGGTTATTAAGTGAGAAAGAGATTTTCGTTAATTAACTTAGGGTTAGACGTTATTCGCCTCGAGAGAGGGTTTAATATACTTTAGGGAGTCCTACGAATCAAGTCAAGTGAATAAATCGTATGGTTCAATGTTAAATAACAAGTGAAGTTTAGGTGGATTTTTCCTAAGGGTATCGTCGCAATCAACTGAGTTTTTCCTGAAGTTATTTCTCCAATTCATCCTTTTTGTCTTTGTGTCTTTAGCTTAGTAGTTAATTTAGATTAGATTAAAGCAACTTCACTTATTTTAGGCCAAATAATAAAAAGAAAGTTAGTATTAGTACTTTTAGTTCCTTCGGGTTCGATAATCCGGTCTTGCCTAAGCTATACTACTGTTCGATAGGTACACTTGCCTTTAATCATTGTCAGAGTTAGTTTCCAGGTTAGATCATTCTCTTTATAAATTTTAAAACTCGATAGACACACGATCACGTTTTTAGCGCCGCTGCCAGGGAACTAAAATATTAAGAAAACTCTATTTTTATCACTTTAGCCATTATTTTTATTTTTTCGCAATTTACTTTTATTTTTATTTTTGTTTTAGATTAAATTTTTGATTTTGCTAAATTTTCTTTTCTACTTTCTTTTCCTAGCAGGTACCTCTAGTTTATGACTAGAAGGAACCCGAGAGAACCACTGGTATACGATAGTGAAATTGAAGCTACCGTTCGTAGGACTCGTAGAGAAATCAGGCGAGCCCTAAATTACAGAGAAATAGAGGAAGAAGGCAGATCCAATCCTACTGAAGGGATGGACGATAATAATCCACAACCACATGATGTGGGAGAAAATAATGCTCCACGTACAATGTTTCACTATGCTAAACCGCATTTAACATGAGCAGAATCGAGTATTGTTAGGCCTGCTATAGCTGCTAATAATTTTGAATTAAAGCCTAACACGATACAAATGATTCAACAATTTGTTCAATTTGATGGTTTGCAGGATGAAGACCCAAACACTCATATAGCTAATTTTTTAGAGTTCTTTGATACCTTCAAAATAAATGGCGTTTCTGATGATGCCATACGTCTTCGGTTATTTCCCTTTTCATTAAGGAATAAAGCCAAACAGTGGTTGAACTTGTTACCACAAGGGTCAATCACTACATGGGAGCAAATGACTGAAAAGTTTTTATTGAAATATTTCCCACCAGCCAAAACGGCCAAATTACGGAATGATATCTCTTCTTTTGTGCAGATGGATTTAGAGACATTATACGGCGCATGGAAGAGATACACGGATCTCTTGAGAATGTGTCCATACCATTGTCTACCCTTGTGGCTACAAGTCCAAACTTTTTATAACGGTGTAAACCCCTCAATGAGGCAACTAATTGATTCAGCCGACGGTGGAACCCTGAACAACAGAACTCCTGAAGCTGCCTACGAGTTCATTAAAGAAATGTCACTGAATAATTATTAGTGGCAAGTTATAAGGGCTAAACCAAAAAAATCAGCCGGAGTTTACAACATCGATGCAGTACCCATGCTATCAATGCAGGTAGAGATGATGAATAAAAAGCTTGATAGTTTGTGTTCTTTGCAGGCACACCCAGTACTGCAGTACGACACGAGTGGAATTGTGGCGAATCCAGAGTACCCACCCTACCAACCAGGTGCAGAGAGCGAACAAATGAACTACATAGGTAATAATTTCAGATCCAATAATAATTCTTATGGTAATACTTACAATCCAGGTTGGAGGAACCACCCAAATTTTTCATGGGGAGGTCAAGGAAATCAAGGAAATCAAAGGCAACAACCTCCTCAAAATTTCCAAAATCAGCCATATCTGCAAGAGAAGAAGCCAAACCTCAAAGAGATGTTGACGAAGTTCATGGCAAGCACAGAAAACCGTCTCCAAGATACTGAGAAAACACTTAAAGATCAACAAACATCGGTTGACGAAACCAAGAGCCAAATCGGGGAACTTACTAAGTCAGTAGGGGAAGTTACTAAGGCAGTCGGACAACTTGCAAAGTTAATGTCCAAACGACTACAAAGACGTCTACCAAGTAACACGGAGATTAATCCAAAGGAGCAAATTCAAGCCATCACAGCTCATGATAGTAAAGTGGTAGACGAACCAAATGAGGTTGACGAAGGTAAAATAGAGATAACACAAAAAAAAGCCAAAACCGGTAATCAAGGAATACCAACCTCGCATACCTTACCCCAAAGCCATAAAAAGAGATGATACAGAGGAACAGTTCGGTAAGTTTCTTAAACTTTTAAAGAAATTACATATTAACTTACCTCTTCTTGAAGCTCTTTTTCAGATGCCAGACTCGAGAAAATTTTTAAAACAGCTCTTGACGAACAAATGCAAATTAGACGAAGAGCCACATGTGGAATTAAACGCAGTATGCTCAGCAATGTTACAGAATAGACTACCGCGGAAGCAAAAAGATGCAGGGAGTTTTACAATTCCATGTTTAATTGTTAGTTTAAATGTTCATAATGCGTTAGCTGATTTAGGGGCAAGTATAAATGTCATGCCTTAGACATTGTTTAAACGACTAGGTCTAGGGAAGCCCAAACAAACTAGGATGAGTATTCAATTAGCTGATAAAACTGTGAGAATTCCTAGGGGCATTATCGAAGATGTTCTTGTCAAAATTGATAAATTCGTGTTCCCAGTAGATTTTGTTGTCTTAGACATGGATGATGATAATTCAATTCCCTTAATTTTAGGAAGACCTTTCCTAGCAACTGCTAAAACTAAAATTGATGTTGCCACAGGAGAACTCATACTTTGTGTAGGTGATGAATCAATCAATCTTCAAGCTCTTGACTCGGCCAGGACAACAATCGATGCAGGTAAGAAAGACAATTCAGTCGATAATCAATTTGTACAACCATCATCGCAGGAAATACCACAAGGATACAAACCTGAGCCGAATCACAGACCTAATACCAACAAAGAGAATGTACATAAGGAACGAAGCCTTAAGGTCGACAAACTTGAGGAGAAGAAAAAACACTTTGAAGAGGAACCGGAACCACGTGAAGAGAAACCAAAGGAACCCCCAGAAAAGATTGTAGGAACATCAAACCACTTCAAAATAGGAGACCAGGTATTGATCGACAAAGACGACCCTCGCATCACCACTCCAGACCTGAAAGAAACTCCTCTTAAGGTACAAAATATCTTCCCATATGAAATAGTCGAGGTAAGCAATCCAACATCCGGCACTTTCAAGGTAAACGCTTCTCGACTTAAATTTTATCAAGAAAATAGAACTGTGAGCACGAAGGAAGATATTCAAACCTTTAAGCCTCCCTGATTTTTCAATCGAAATTGTTAAAGAATACATGAGCTTCTTCTCAAAATATGAATATAACAGTTCAAGCTCAATCGACATATAACTATGTAATAATCAATAAATATAACCTCCTCCATTTGTATCACACTACATCACCAGATGTACCTGCGTAGAACCATATAAACCATCAATCTTTTTACTCAAAAATTCTACATGATTTGATAATAAGGTAACCCCATCAACATTAAAAACACCGGCTGCTTTCATCGATTTTGTTCTCATGACTTGCCACTGATAATTATTCAGTGACATCTCCTCTATAAGCTCATAAGCCGCTTCAGGTGTTTTATTATTCAGAGTCCCATCGGCGGCTGCATCGATCAATAGCCTAGTTGAGGGGTTCAAACCGTTGTAGAAAGTTTGAACCTGTATCCATAGAGGTAACCCATCATGAGGGCACATTTTCAATAAATCCTTATACCTCTCCTATGCATTGTATAGAGTCTGTACATCCATCTGCATGAAGGAAGAGATATCATTCCTCAGCTTGGCTGTCTTAGCCGGTGGAAAATACTTTAACAAAAATTTCTCGCTCATTTGCTCCCATGTAGTGATAGAACCTCGTGGTAGAGAGTTCAAACCACTGCTTAGCCTTGTTCCTCAACAAGAAGGGAAACAATCGAAGGCGAATGGCATAGTTAGAAATGTCATTTATTTTAAAAGTGCTGCAGAATTCTAAGAAATTAGCAAAATGAGTATTTGGGTCTCCGTCCTGCAAACCATCAAACTGAACAAATAGTTGAATCATTTGAATAATGTTAGGTTTCATTTCAAAACTATTTGTAGCAATAGCAGGTCTAATAATACTCGATTTAGCCCCAGTTAAATTGGACTTGGCATAATTGTACATAGTACGAGGAGCAGGATTTGCGGCAACCACAGGAGGTAGCTGCTTATTCTAATTTTCACCCATCTCCTCAATAATAATAATAACTTCCTCTTGCTCTTCTGTTGTACTCTGTAGACTCTGCCTCGCTTCTCTACGGTTTCTGCAAGCTGTACTTTCGATCTTACTATCAAATACGAGAGGTCCTGATGGGTTTCTTCTAGTTATATACTAAAGGAACCTGCCAGAAGCAAACAAACATAAAAGTTAGTAAACAAAAATAAAATGCAAATAAAATTAAAATGGCTAAAGTAATAAAAATTAAGTGTTCCTAATATCTTATTCCCCGGCAACAACACCAAAAACTTGATGATGTGATTCACTAACACTAACTAAACTAAAATCACGATAAAGGCAAGCACATCTATCGAACAGTAGTATAGCTATGGTGAGTCAGGGATATCGTATCCACGAAGACTAAAAGTACTAGTACTTACTATCTTTTTATTATCTAGCCTTTAAATTGAAGGGTTGTTTTTAATCTAAAATTTAACTAATTACTAAGGACACAACAGAGAATAAAGTAAGAAAATAACCGAATAAACCAATGATAAAGACAATACCCAGGAAAGAATCCACCTAGACTTCACTTAATATTCTGAATCTGAACTAAATGATTTATTCACTTGCCTTGATCCGTAGAAATCCCTAAATTATATTAATATCTCTTTCGAGAGTAAAAATAACTGACTCTAGGTTGATTAATTGAAATCTCTTTTTAAAACCCCTATTGTCGCATTAACACGATCTATGGTCTCCCCTATTAGATTTGACTCTAATCCGGTAGATTTATGTCGTCCTATTTCTAGGATTGCATGCAACTTCACTCAATTATGCCAGATCAACTCTTAAACAGGGACTTTTGCTCCACTGAATAAGCATATTAATCATGAATTAATATCCTAAAAACATTAAAACATGAAATAATAACACATAATTGTGATTAAGAACAAATATTTATCATGTAATTCAGAAAAGTCAAATAATAAGATCCATCTTAGGTTTTATCTTCCCTAGGTATATAAGGAATTTAGTTCATACTTTGGAAGGAAAACATCCCACTATTAGGAAAACAACAAAACATAAAGAAACCCAAAAACTTCGAGAGAAATTGAATGGAAATCTTCAATCTTGAAGGAGATCCTGCTTCTGAGTTGAATCTGTTGGCGTCCTTCGAGTCTTTTCTTCGTTCAGCTCTACGTGTTTTCTTAGATCCTCTTCTAGTGTGTATTTATAAACTTTAGAATGATCAGAAACCCTAAAAATTAGCTTTTTTTGCGTATTTGGGAAACAGGGTTTGAAATTAACACGGGCTGGCACGTAGGCGTGTGCTCAGCCCGTGTGGTAATGGCCAGGCCGTGTGGATCCTGAAAGTAGCTCGTTTTGTCTGATTTTGGCCCCTTGGTTGCTCCTTTTGCTCCCCTATGCTCTCCTAAGTATAGAAACATGAAATTAAAGGATTGGGAGCATCAAATTCACTAAATTATATAATAAATCATCCAAAAACACATCAAGAATGAGAATAAAATATGTTACTTTTATGGTTTATCAATAAGTAGCCAACCATTACAAGAGTAGTATAGATCATGTATCATTACCTAAGGCGACTGTCAACCCTCTTACTGTCGCCCTTGGGCCAAGGGTGGATCATCTTTGTTATAAATATCCATCATTGACTTTAAAAATGTCTTTTTCTTCTTTGACCCTTCATCTTTTTAACTTTTTTTTAATCAAATTGAAAATTTTATATTTTAAACTTTAATATTTTATGATTCTAATAAAGTATAATTTTGATTTTTATTCAATGTCATTGAATCACTAATTATTTATAATCGATATAATTAATGAAAAATTTAAGTTATAGTTGTGCAAAATCAAATTAATTTTAACCACCATAATAATTAAGGTTTTCATAATTGAACTGATGGTCGAATAAACTAAATCATTGGTTCATTGACCAGACTAATTCGTGTGTTTCGATTAATTGAATCATTAAAAATTTATTTTAAAAAATCAACCAATTCGTACTTATTTTTGAGTTAATTGATTTGATTTTTTTCCAGACTAATACCCTAAATAATTTTTAGTTTAACCGGTTCAATCAAACGTTCAGATTCAAATAATCTCAATCAACCGATCCAATTCAAACAATCATGCTAGTAGTGATATTTTAACCCCTAAATTGTTTTATATTTATTTTAACCCTAGAATGAAAAAGCATTCGTAATTACTATTTTTTCTTTCTTTTAACCCCTAAATTATAAGCAAACCCTTTGCTCCTATAGAACGGGGACTTCAACAAAACTTTTCATCCTCAAGAGTTGCTAATATAGTTGCTGTTGGAAGCGTCATGAAAATTACTAGCTGAAATAATAATACAAACTTCTCCTTTCACTATACTAGTTCTTTCTTTTTCTCTCAACACTCACTCGCGTTTCAACTTATATTATACTAACCTATGAACCATATTCATAACATTGTTAACCGACTTGTAGTGTTGCCGCCACAGTCCATTCTTATCCCTTTAAGCTTCATGAAATCCAGATGTTACTTACCCATTATTATGGACAATGCTCTATGTCATTCTTAGCCAACTCATCATGTAATTGTTAACAAATTGCCACGGTACTAAGCCAAGTTGCAGACCAATTCTTTTGACAGCTTGTTATCCACCTTGCAAGCCAGTTTTTTTGCCACCTTATCTGCATGCTTAGCAGACTTTAAAAGTCGGTTTGATTTCTAAAAGTTACCAAGCTTTCGAAGAGAGAAAAAATTTCATGGAAGTGAGAGGAATCGAAGAAGAAGAAGCTCGGGCTGAAGTAGATATTTGGAATTATGTGTTCGGATGTGCTAAAATAGCTGTCGTTAAATGTGCCATTGAGCTTGGGATTACCGATGTTATTGAAAACAAAGGAAGCCCTATGCCACAATCCGAGCTAGCCACTGCCCTCCGATGCGAACCGTCGCGTCTTCATCGCATTATGAGGTTCATGGTCCACTACCGAATATTGAAACAGGAACCCATCAACCAACACACTGTAGGCTTCTCATCGACGCCATTGTCTCGTCGTTTGATAAAAGGTGGAGAAAAATCCATGGCTGCTTTCATATTGCTCATGACCAGCCCTACTTGCTAGCACCATGGCATAGTCTTAGTGCTCGAGTCCTTGAAACCGGCAATAATATCTCACCATTTGAAGTAGAAAATGGGAAAGATGTATGGAGCTACGCCGAGGCGAACCCCGACTTTAGCGAACTCTTTAACAACGCCATGGGTTGCGATGCTAGACTGACGGTGCAGGCGACAATCGAAGGATGTCCCGAAGTGTTCGACGGAGTCGAAAGCCTGGTCGATGTCGGTGGTGCTAACGGGACTGCTTTGAGCCTTTTAGTCAAGGCATTCCCATGGATTCGAGGCATCAACTTTGATCTCCATCATGTCGTCGCCGTTGCACCAAAATCCGATAGCATTGAAAACCTAGGAGGAGACATGTTCATGTCTATCCCAAACGCCGACGCAGCATTTCTCATGGTTAGTACTTTCTTTCCCTTCATTATATGGTCTTATACGATTAATCCATACATTGCAAATTGCAGTGGGTATTGCATGACTGGGACGACGAGGAATGCATTAAAATCCTAAAAAAATGTCGAGAAGCCATTCCAGAAGATAAAGGGAAGGTTATAATCGTTGAAGCAGTTCTTGAAGAAGATTAAGAAGGCGACGAGCTAGGTTTCGTGGGGTTGATGCTAGACATGGAGATGATGGCTCATACTGATAAAGGGAAAGAGAGGACCTTAAAGGAATGGAGCTATGTTCTTCGACAATCTGGTTTTACACGATTCAATGTTAAACTCATACGTGCAGTTCAATCAGTCATCGAAGCTTATCCTTAGAAAACAAAATCTATGGCTCTTCACACTTGTTCATCCACTACTACAATAAAAACTTTGTTACATTAGAAATGTTTTAGTTTTGGCTAAAAACATCAGTCTTTTGTTGGAATCAATACATCTTGGTTTTGAGTGGTTTTCTTTAAAATCATTCTGTTGGAATCAATATATCAATTAATCCGGTGTAATTTAAAACTGATACCAATTTTAATTCTACCTTGGAATAGTTTTAGATTGATTGTGAAAAATAATTAAAATACATATGTTATTTTGATATCCGCTAAGAGATTTAAATTGCCTATCAAATAAGTTTTGGCATTGTTGGTAAAAGTTGAGATTTCGAGTCGTGTTTACCAAAGTTTGAGTCTCACTATACACAATTGTCACGTGTAGATTTTAGTTCAAATTATTCTAGTTCTTAATCTATTTGTAATTTATATTGATTCAATTCAACTTTATAATTGTTGAGACATACGTAACTGTACTTGATTTACTATATTCTAGCTGTAAACTTTTTCAAAAAAATTCAAAGGATTTTAGTTCGTAACACGCCCTATTAAAACATGGCTTGTGTTGTTATAATGTATCATAATTTATTTTTTCGAAAGAATTTATAAGTTCAAATATAGTATCAGTTACTTTAAAAATAAAGCTTAGTATAAGTTACAAAAAATACATATTTGATCAATTAAAATTAGAATAACTCAATATAAAATATAATAGATTGAAAATTGAAATATATTTGAATTTAAACCATAATAAAACTGAACAAAACACCAATATAATATATTAGTATATTAATATATATTTCATTTTAGATTATAACTAACTAAGGTGGGTTTGGATGGGTGATTGGATGCGGTGCATTTAATTTACTTTTTGTCTCACGCTACAGTGTCGTTACAGTATCTAATATCACCGCCACCGTTCTTTTTACACTAACTACAGTTAATCTCACCACCCATCCAAACTAAGCCTAAATTTCAGATGATTAGGGCAAATAATTTGATAGATATTAATAAACATTGTCGAAACCATTTTTAAAATCCATTTAAAAAAACGAGGGTCGAGTTTTAAAAACAAAAATGGGAGCCGCCACCAATCCCTTTTTACTTAGGTGTGATTGGATCACCTTGTAAAACGTTTTATTTTAAAACATTTGATTTTGGTCTACGAAAAATAAGAAAATGGGTTCGGGAGTCGGTTACGTACGAGAAAGGGTTAACACACTCGTAACGCCCAAAAATTGGTACCTAATCGATAGAATCATGTCCAAATGTTTGAAATTTAAAAAGTTTTAAAATAAGATCCCTTATTAGAAAAAAAAATCAAGGCTTATCTATTTTAAAGAAATAAAAAATACTATACCCAATAAGTTAGGATACAACATCTCATAACTTTGAAGCCAGGTGCATCTTTATTTTAGAAAATTCCTACCAAAACATCACACCCATTAAGTTAGGATACAACGTTTTGAGTTCTCAAGAATAAGTTTTTTTATTTGAAATTGATAAGCTTCAATTTTGAAAATGGAAGGATATCTAATATTTTGAGTTTTACGAGAAAAATCACAACCCAATAAGTTAGGGCACGATTCTTCTCGAAGACTCTAAATATCACATATCACTGTTAAAAAATATTTTACAAAAAAAATCTTTAATTTAAAAGATATTTTTATATATATAAAATGTTTGGGTAAGATTTTGTAGGAATACATTACAATGTACATATTTAATAGTAACTACAAATTATCTCATAAATGATAAAAGAATAATATATCATAAATAAATAAAATACTATGTAATAACATGAATAAATAAAATACTATGTTAAGCAATGATAAACAATTAAAAATACAAAAAAAAAAAAAACACATGACACTAAAAAAATAAGGGTTATCTAATTTAGTAAAAAAAAAACCCTAGACGTCAAGAGTGCTTTGCTCAGTATCCTAGCGAAACCAGTCTCTGCTGTGGCTTGGGATGGAGGAGAGTGGTGGTAACGAAGGGTTGAAAGAGGAGGCGGTCTCCTTGTTGGTTGAAGAACTCATCCAGTTGTCGGTAAAAAGCTCAGTAGTGGATCCATGTGGCAAACCGGCATTGATATGTTCTGTATGGACTTGAAAGTCATACAATCCAGATAGCTTCAGAGCGCAGATGAAAAGTATCTGGAAAATAAAAAGTAAATTTGACATTCAATTGGTAGGTCAAAATCTTTTCTTGATTATCTTTGAATCTATCGATGATTTAGATTTAATAGTAGAGGGTCAGCCATGGCTTTTTAGAAAACAGTTGATCATTTTTGATAGATTGCATCAACCAATGGAGAGGTGTAAAATTAAGCTTATGTCGTCATTATTCTAGATTAAAGTAGGTACCTGTCTGCCGAAATTTGATAAAAAAAGATTTAATGCATGCTATAGGAGCCACGTTTGGTGGAATTATTAGATCTGAGATTAAAGGAGACTTTTGTCGTATCAGAATTGCGTTAGACATGCAGAAACCTCTTAAGAGGGGAATATTTGTGTCCACTGGAGGCCAAGGAAAACATTGGCTTCTTTTAAATATGAGAAACTGCCGACGTTTTGTTTTGGTTGTGGCAGAATGGGACATGCTTTATCAAGTTGTTTGTTGCTTACAGAAGCTGAAAGACAGACAGTACGGGATGATCCCCCATATTCACTTGCGTTAAAAGCAGAATCTCATTTTTTTGGGAAAGAATGTGTGCAGTTAAGAGCTATTTCTAAAAAGGTCCAGTCTCAAATTTTATATACGGGTCAGGTGGAGAAAATTACAGAGGTGGATTTGCCTTCACAAGGTGTTGATGATTTGGGGCCAATTGTTGATACACGAGTAGGGACACTGATGAATGAGCAGACAATTTTAGAGGAGGGGATGATGTGTAAGGTGGATGAGAAATTTCAATCAGATGTCCAGGATGGGATTTTGCATACGAATAGGAAAATTGGTTGGAGGCGATTTAACAAGAAGAGGGACATGGGAATTACTGACGCAAATGGGATAGTGCGGAAGAGGAAACTGGTTGATTTTGTTTGTGGAAATTATGAGCAGGATGAGTCATCGGATGAGAATGGAAAGAGGAAGAAATATACCGATCAGCACTTTGTAAGAATGGAGGATTCAGAGGTGGTAGAAGGAAATCAGGAGGTTGACGTGACACACACCCAATATATATCGATGGCTGCCAGTGGGCAAGCTGACCGGACCCAATGAAAATCATAAGTTGGAATGTCCATGGATTGGGGAATCCACGGGCAATTCGAAGGCTTCGGTTTTTGCTGAAACAATGTAACCCCGATATGGTCTTCCTAATGGAGACCAAAATTGATAGTAAGCGAATGGAGAGGATCAGAAGAGGGAGTGGTTTTTTAAGTGGAATTGATGTGGGAGCAGAAGGATCAAGGGGTGGGCTGTGTTTGGCTTGGAGGGAAGATGTTAAAGTTAGTCTAAAAACTTTTTCTACACATCATATTGATGTATTGGTTGAGGATAGTAATGGTCAAGGAGAATGGCGTTATACGGGTTTTTATGGATCACCGTATGTAAATGTTCAGCCTGATTCGTGGAGGATACTAAGGGTGCTAGGGCAAGAACAACAATTTTCGTGATTGGTTAGTGGGGATTTTAATGAAATTCTTTACTCTTATGAGAAGATGGGAGGACAATTGCGAGAGGAAAGGAGAATGGCAACTTTTAGAGAAGTTTTGGAGGATTGCAATTTGATGGATTTGGGATTTCAAGGCACTTGTTTTACATGAGAAAGAGGGAATTTACCAGAGACGAATATTAGAGAAAGGCTTAGCAGGGGTGTGGCTAATGAACAATGGATGTATGTTTTTCCACAAGGAATGGTTCAGCATTTACCTCATTTAATTTCAGATCATTGCCCTCTTTTTATTCATACATGAAATGAGGATCAAGTTAGGAGAAGGCCCCGGTTTAAGTTCGAAGCATGGTGGATACTAGAGGAGTCTTTTGAGGAAGAGATCAAAAAGTCTTGGGGGATGTCAACTGGCACGATTTCCAAGAAATTGGAGAGTTTACAGCACTGGTTGTTAAGGTGGGCAAGCCTAATCAAGTATGATAGGGACAAAACGAAGAAGGAGCTTACAAAGGAGTTGGGAATTCTTTTAGATGGGGAGAGGAATGATGATACAATGGCGAGAATTATTGAGACTAGAATAAATTTAAATATGGAGATTGACAAAGATGAAATGTATTGGGAACAGAGAGCAAGAGCAAATTGGCTGAAACTGGGAGATAAAAATTCAGCATTTTTTCACAAATATGCCTCAGCTCGAAGACGAATTAATACTATCAACAAGCTGGAAACAAAGGATGGGCAGGAAGTTACCGCTGATTTTGAGATTAGCGAAACAGCCTCCAGGTATTTTCAGAAATTGTTCTCGTCGAGTGGTGTGGAGGATTCGGAACATATTCTTGCGGGTATCAATCATACCATATCCTCTGACATAAATTCAAGTTTACAATTACCTTATTTAGTGGATGAAATTCAGAAAGCGCTTAAAGGGATGGGACCAACTAAAGCACCAGGGTATGATGGTTTTCCAGCTTTATTTTTTTAGAAGTATTGGCATATAGTAGGGAAAGATGTTGTGGAGTTTTTCCTTAGAGTGTTAAATGAAGGGAAGAAGCTTGATTTCGTAAATAGAACAGACATTGTGTTAATTCCAAAAATCTCGAATCCTACAAGTCTGGTTAATTTCAGACCGATTAGTATTTGCACAATTTTATATAAATTAGTGGCAAAAACTATAGCAAACAGATTGCAGGAATTTATTGGAATGTGTATTGATAGTGCTCAGAGTACTTTTGTTCCTGGAAGGTTAATCTCGGATAATGTGCTGATTGCATATGAGATTCTTCACACATTCCGTCAGAAGCGTTTTGGGAAAAAAGGGCTGATGGCGGTTAAGCTTGACATGAGTAAAGCTTATGACAGAGTGGAATGGAGTTATTTGAAGCAAGTTTTGCTGAAAATGGGGTTTACTGAGAGATGGGTAAATTTAGTCATGCAGTGCATTTCAACAGTCTCTTACACAGTGAATATAAATGGGAATAGGGGTAGGCATTTTTACCCCACTAGAGGATTACGTCAAGGTGATCCGCTTAGCCCTTATCTTTTTCTGATTTGTAGTGAAGGCCTTTCAGCTTTAATTAGGCAGGCAGTAGGAGCATGGGTGCTTTTCGGGGAGTTAAAGCGTTAGAAGGGGACCAGCAATTTCTCATCTATTGTTTGCGGATGATAGTCTTCTATTTGGGGAAGCCACTAAAGAACGAGCATCTTTTTTGAAGAGACACTAAAGCAATATGAGCAAAGTTCGGGACAATGTGTGAATTTCAATAAGTCCACTATTTTCTTCAGTTCGAATACTTTGGAAGGGGTGAAACAAGAAATATCAAATGTTTTGGGGATGCAACGTTCTAATAATATTGAAAAATACTTAGGTCTCCCTAATGTGGTGGGCAGAAAGAAGAGAGAGTCTTTTCAGAACTTGAAGGATAAGATTACTCAAAGAATTGGTCAATGGAGTTCTCGGTATTTATCACAAGGAGGAAAGGAAGTCTTTATCAAGTCAGTCCTTCATGCTATCCCAACTTATGCAATGACGTGTTTCCTTCTACCGAAGTCTTTTTGTGGGGAGTTGGAAAGTATATTTGCAAAGTATTGGTGGCAGCATGGGAAAGATAAACGGGGGATACACTGGTGTCAATGGAAGTTTTTGTGCCGAGCTAAGGAGGAGGGGGGTTTAGGTTTTCGAGATATGTCAAAATTCAATATATCCTTATTAGCAAAGCAGGGCTGGAGACTGATGACTAATGTTGATTCTTTAGTTGCGAAAGTGCTAAAAGCCAAATATTATCCAAATGAGCAATTTTTAAATTCCAGGTTGAGAAATTCGAGTTCTTATACTTGGAAAAGCATATGGGCTGCAAAGGATGCTTTGAGGAAGGGTTTAGTCTGGCGTGTGGGTACAGGAAGTAGTATTTCCATTAATTCTGATGCATGGATTCCAGAGGCTATTAATTTTCGATTATCATCACAGATTGAATTGATTCGTGATCATTGCGTTAATGTGCTGATTGACAGTAATACGCGGAAATGAAAAGAGGAATTAGTAAAAGATACCTTCGCTGAGGTTGATGTCGATCGAATTCTGCGTATACCGTTGGCCAGCAGTCCACATGAGGATTTCTTGGCATGGGGAGGTGAAGCCTCGGGGGAGTTTTCGGTACGGAATGCGTATAAACTATTACAAAATAGTGAAGATAACCCTAGAGCTTACGCTTTACAAACCAGCTATAGAAAATTTTACAAGAAATTGTGGCTCCTAAATCTACCGACAAAAACAAAAATCACAGTATGGAAGATCACATGGCATTTCCTAGCCACAAGAGTTAATCTACAGTACAGAAGGCTTATCGTTGACCCTAGTTGCCAACGATGTGGAGAAAGGGCTGAAACGACTGATCATCTTTTCCGTGAGTGTCCTGCTACAGTGGAAATTTGGTTAGTTTTGCAATTTCAGAATATGCTGGGTAATCATGACATAAACTTTGAACAGTGGCTTATCTGGGTTTGTGAGCAGTTAAACATGCATAGCTTCAAGATCTTTTGCTGCGCTCTGTGGGCCATTTGGGGGGATCGAAACTTGAGAGTTCATAATCAGAAAGTTAGTACTGGAACTGAAATTAGAAAATTTATAAACACTTATCTGGCAAAAATTGATGGACTGGAAAATAAAAGACTCGGCAAAATAGATCAACTACAGATGTGGACGTACCCACCTCAAGAGGCTGTGAAGATGAACTTTGATGGCGCCTTTGATGGTCATAATCACATTTCGGCATCGGGAGTAGTGGTAAGGGATAATGAAGGGGTCGTTTTGCTCTCATGGTCAAAAATACATAAAGGGGTCTTTTCAGCTTTTGCCGCCGAGGCTCTTGCATGTAGGGATGCTGTTCAGATCGGGGTGAATCACTTATGCCCGATAGTTCTCATTGAGGGAGACTCCTTATCAGTCATAAAAAAGTGTAAGAACCGGGAGCAAGACAGATCTATGATAAGCGCTTACATTCAAGATATTAAAATGATGGTATCAAGATCGAAGAAGTTTGATTTCCAGTATGTTTCAAGAACGGTGAACACTATTGCACATGATATAGCAACGAAAGAGTTAAGGAGATACATAGGGACTTACCAGGGCAGATCGGCGTCGGAGCAGGATGAACAACAGAGGTTGAGAGATGCGGTACGGGAGCCGGATTGATGGAGGAGTCCAGAGAATAGTTTTTGGAAAGGAGAAGTCACAAAATGAAAGATCTGGAAGGGGGAGGCTTCTGCTGAAATGAAATCGGTTTTCAAGGAGGCATTATGACGTGAGTGACGTTTTGCAGATTTCAAGGCGTTTTGATTGGGTGACGGGTCGGTGGGTTATTATTACTATTTTAAAATTCAAACTAGGCTACAGGTTACCAAAATATCTAGATATTTTTGCATTTTCTCTTTTTGTTTTGAACAGATACGGGCCTTTGCAGTTGGGCTTCGAACTTTTTCTTTTGGTTTTGGTTTGGTTTATTTGTTTTTAGTTCAGTTTAGTATAATAAAAAAGCCCAATCAATATTTTCAAAAAAAAAATTAAAAATACATAAATAGATAAACATGTGATATGAAATAAATAATAATCAATAAAACTTTCACAAAATATAAAATCAAATGAGAAAATGAATAATATGTTTAATCATTGAATAAAAAAATATAATGATTTCCAAAATAATTTAATATATATATATATATATATATAATAAAAGTAAATAATTTAATAATTTAATACACATAAAAACAATTAATAAATAGTCTATAATAATTTTATATAAAAAAACATATATATTAATCATAAAATTACATATGTAAACAAAATAGTTATATAATATAAATAGATTTTATATAAAAATAAAATTTTAAAAATAATATGATATAAGATGATACTCTATAATATAGAAAAAGTGCATAATCTAATAAATAAATTGAAAAAATGTAATGAAAAAATATTAAACTAAATAATAATTAATAATTTAATATATATAAAGATAAAAAAATATAAAATAATGTAAACTATTTAATATAATAGAATAGTTTAATATAATGTAAAATAATAAAATAAAATAAAAAGATAAAAAATAAAATAAAATAAAACAAATAAACATGGGTTAAAACAACAATTAAAACAAATTAAAAGGATTGAATAAAAAACGCGCGTTAAATATCAGGGATTAAGATGGCAATTAAGCCTCTTTTCAAAACAGCGTCGTTCCGATTTTGGTCTTTAAACTGCCCGTGGATTCAATTGAAATAGAATATGAGTTTTGGGGCCAAGTTAAAAAAATAAAATGAATTTAAATTAAACGGAATTAAAAACAATAAAAATGAGGAAGGACTGAAATAGCAATTAGACCATTTAACGAAAACACGCGGATCCTGCCTTTGGGTCGGGTCAAAGCGCGGGTTTGGCCTATTATCCAGTGTCGTTTTTAACCTTATGGGAAACCTCCAAAACGGTGTCGTTTCCTTATAGTTATAAAAGTAAAAAAATAATCAGATAAAATCATTTTGAAACTGTTTTTTTTTTAAATTTGAAAACACTCTCAAACTTCTCTCGCTTTTGTTCGAAACGGCCATCAGTCTTCTCAGGCCACGTGCCCCACGCGCCTCCTTGGCCCATGACCGAAGGCTGGAAACTTCGTTTTTCGGTCACGAATCAAAAGGTAAAATCCTTTTCTTTATTTTTAAAACTCTGTTTATATGTGGAAATATATAAAAAATAAAAGAAAAATAAAATAGAAAGAAAAACCTCTGCAAATGGTTTCTGTTCTTTTATTTCTCTGGATCTTTGAATATTTTTGTATTCTTTTATTTCTGTCCCTCCCCCTTCCGTATTACAAATTCTTGGGTTTTTTATAACCCGAAAATAAAAAAAGGAAACATATTTTTTTCTATATTTGCTACCACCTCTTTCCTTTTTGCAAGCAATTGATGAAGATCTCGGCGGCGATGGAGTGATTTGGCGCGGATCGCGGCGCTATCGAGGGCGCGAGGGTTGCGGCACGATGGTAGTGGCCTGGGTGCGAGGAATCTATTGCGGCGCCTAGGGTTTCCCCAGAAACCCTAGGTCTCTGAGTTTAGTTTAGGAGTTGGGCCATTTTGGGCCTGTCTGTTGGTGTTGAGTTAGTGGTTTAGGAATGGGCCTTGTAAGTGTGTTTTGGGTCTGGGTCTGAGGGTGTATTCGGGTAATGGGTCAATATTTTGTAACTGGACTTTTTATTTTTTATATTTTGTTTATTTTTTATTCTTGTTTTCCTAGGCTGGGCAAAATGGCCCTATTACAGCTGCCCCTCTTTGCTCATTGTCGTGTAACGAGAATAGAGCAAAGACAATAGAAGGACCAATTTTGCCCGGTTTTGGCCAAACCTCGACTTCTTTGATCCTCATGTTCTTCAAATGGCTTCCAGTCCGAACTGCATCTTCAGGGGTACTGGAATTTCATCTTGATTTTAGTAAGTTTGATGGCTTCAATCTGCTTCACCGCAACTTCAGGAAGGCAATATCCACTATCTTTTAATCTGCTCCATGCAAACTCAAAGAGGCAAGGCTGATATTTTTTTATTTGCTTCTTGCAACTTCAAGAATGCCAAATTTATTATCTTCGATCTGCTTCCTACAACTTCAGGAAGATAAGATCTAAAAGTGTCTTCGGTATACTTCCTGTAACTTTAGGAAAATGAGATATGTTGTCTTCAGTCTGCTCCGCTGCAACTTCAGGGATGCAGGCTAGTATCTTTGATCTGCTTCCTACAACTTCAGGAAGATGATATTTGAAAGTGTCTTCGATCTACTTCCTACAACTTCAGGAAGATAAGATCTGAAAGTGTCTTCGATCTACTTCCTACAACTTCAGGAAGATAAGACCTGAAAGTGTCTTCGATCTACTTCCTACAACTTCAGGAGGATAAGATCTGAAAGTGTCTTCGATCTACTTCCTACAACTGAAGATATGATCTGTTGTCTTCGATCTACTTCCTACAACTTCAGGAAGATAAGATCTGAAAGTGTCTTCAATCTACTTCCTACAACTTCAGGAAGATAAGATATGTTGTTTTCGATCTACTTCCTACAACTTTAGGAAGATAAGATCTGAAAGTGTCTTTGATCTACTTCCTACAACTGAAGATAAGATCTGTTGTCTTCGATCTACTTCCTACAACTTTAGGAAGATAAGATCTAAAAGTGTCTTCGATCTACTTCCTACAACTTCAGGAAGATAAGATTTGTTGTTTTCGATCTACTTCCTACAACTTTAGGAATATAAGATTTGAAAGTGTCTTTGATCTACTTCCTACAACTTCAGGAAGATAAGATCTTCTGTCTTTATCGACTTCCTACAACTTCAAGAAGATAAGATCTTCTGTCTTCAGTCTACTCCCTACAACTTCAGGGAGATAAGGCTGAAATTCTTTTCGATCTGCTTCCTACAACTTCAGGAAGATGAGATCTTCTGTCTTCAGTCCACTCCCTACAACTTCAGGGAGATAAGGCTGAAATTCTTTTCGATATACTTCCTACAACTTCAGGAAGATGAGATCTTCTGTCTTCAGTCTACTCCCTACAACTTCAGGGAGATAAGGCTGAAATTCTTTTCGATCTACTTCCTACAACATCAGGAAGATGAGATCTTCTGTCTTCAGTCTACTCCCTACAACTTCAGGGAGATAAGGCTGAAATTCTTTTGATCTACTTTCTACAACTTCAGGAAGATAAGATCTTCTTTCTTCAGTCTACTCCACTACAACTTCAGGGAGATAAGACTAAAATCTTCTTTTGATCTACTTCCTACAAATTTAGGAAGATAAGATCTTCTTTCTTCAATCTACTCCACTATAACTTCAGGGAGATAAGACTAAAAGACTAAAATCTTCTTTTGATCTACTTCCTACAACTACAGGAAGATAAGATCTTCTATTTTTAGTCTACTCTACTACAACTTCAGGGAGATAAGACTAAAATCTTCTTCGATCTGCTTCCTACAACTTCAGGGAGATAAGACTAAAATCTTCTTTTGATCTACTTCCTACAAATTTAGGAAGATAAGATCTTCTTTCTTCAATCTACTCTACTACAACTTCAGGGAGATAAGACTAAAATCTTCTTTTGATCTACTTCCTACAACTTCAGGAAGATAAGATCTTCTGTTTTTATTCTACTCTACTACAACTTCAGGGAGATAAGACTAAAATCTTCTTCGATCTGCTTCCTACAACTTCAGGAAGATGAGATCTTCTATCTTCAATCTACTCCACTACAACTTCAGGGAGATAAGACTGAAAGTGCTTTTGATTTGCTTCCTACAACTTCAGGAATATGAGATCTGCAAATTCACCAGTATTGCTACATCGTCCACTGAGGGACATGTCCTGTAGACTCAATTCCATATGTTTATATCACATGACTAAGATGCTATAATCAGAATGAATCAAATGCTTCTAGCTACATGTATTATGAGTGACACGAATGTAACATGTCATGAAAATGATTCCTTTTAAAGAATTAGAATGCAATGATTGGAATGAATCAAATGCTCCTAATAAGATTTGTTATGATGCAAAAGTGTTATTAGTATGCTTCCTATTTTAAATGTCATCACTCATACATCCGTCAAGGTTCCATCTTCGTTCCCCTTGAAGTATCATTTTCTTGCTCAATTATTTTGCTCCGTGGTAATTCTGAGCCCACTCCATCTGAACCTTGGGACATGAAGTTGGTACCTCCCACTGCAACTTCAAGGGAATAACATTTGGTTTCTTCCATCCTTCTGTTACCACTCAGAGGTATAGAACTTGTATCGTTTTCCATTAATTTAATCTGTTACACCATTCCCTGGATGTATGAGTCTGAAATTACATGAATGCAGGGTCTCCCGACAATGATCCCCTTTTACACTTGGCTTGACCTTGTTCGTCATTTGCTGATATGGTATCACCAACGAAATTGTCATATCCAATAAGAATCCGAAGAGATAATCATTTTCCAATATTTCCAATCCCTTAGACTTGGTGAGTTCTGAACAATAGTCCTGTTTCAGATTCTCATATTATTTAGAAGCTTCAGAATAATATACGAAACTCCTTTTATGAAAGTGTTTTTAGTCCATTAATCATTATTTCAATATAAAATGCTTGAAAAAGGTCACAAAAATGGACGATAAAGAAATTAATCAGGAGCATAGCTCGAAACAAATAAGTTAATCAAAGATCACCAAGGCAATAAAAGAAAATTGATTTGGGTGTATCTTGAAAAGAATAAAGCAATCGAAGATAACAAAAAATGACTAAGATAGAAGCTAGGTGCCCCAGATATCACAGCCTAAGCTTCTTTGTTCCAACTTCTTGGGGACCATTTTAAGCTTAATATGTGTTTAGGGGATCCAGAGTACTTTGTCGATGCCCCAAGGCGTAACATACTTCCTCATTGCTAATTCAGACGTAGCAAGACTACTGTATGCCCCACTTTTTATTCAAAATTTGAACCGCCCTTTTCGGGTTTTCAACTCAAAGCCCCTTTGGTCTCAAAGCGCCCTTTGCGGGTTTTCGCTTTGGCCTCTCCCATTTTTTTTCGAGGCACCCTTTACGGGTTTTCACATTGGTTTTTCCTCTTTCAGGTGAAATGTTTCTTGACTGAACTTGAATTCATCGGATTGGGCAAGTCTTCACCACCTGTCTCGGTCAATATCAATGCTCCTCTAGAACAGGTCTTCTTTGGCATTTACTTTCCTCTAAAATCATTTTATAGAAGAAAAGTATTTTTTAACATCAGATTTCCTTGTGGAATTCTCTAGAATGAACCTCTTTGTCGTAAGTTCGCATCATCCAATCGTGATGGATAATTTTTAACCTTTTCTTTAATTATGTTCAATTGGCAAAAACGTTTCAATTCCATAATGGGTAAGATGTTGCCTCAACAAAGGTTTTGGCCGACGTTCAATAAGACAGAGGGTAAATGGTAGCTTCTTATGCCAATCTTTACAATTCTTAGCCACCTTTCTTTTTTTTTTTTTTTGCAACTTTTGTTGCATTTGTGATATACTGCCTGATCTTTGTAAACTTTGACTTTGTACAGTTATTTAAACGCGATCCTTTATGGCATTTTGCTAGCATCTGATCTTTTTTCTTTTTGTGATTTGATGGCTATCAACTTTGTAGCATTGACATATGAAGCTACTTCCACCCTTTTAACGAAGTAGACGGCGACCATAACGGTAAATTGATGACAACTTGAAGCGTTCGATAAGATTGGACCCATAATATCCATGCCCCACATATAGAAAAGTCTGTGAAGAAAATAGAAGAGTTACATAAATCTTGTCTTCTTCAATTCAGTATTTGTGGTATGACTGATGCAATCCCTTCCATGGTAGACCAATAGTGCCCCATCCTCTTATTTAGCCCGTGTCTTATTTGTCCAGGCATGTCCTGATATGATCGTGGGAAAAACATCTTTGATTTCTCGGAGATAATTCAATAATGTCTTGCCTTATTTCTGTGATGGGCTAGGCTACAATCTTCACTCATTTCCTAGACTTGCAATATCCCATGACCCTTTGTAGAGTAAGGTCTGTTTTTCATCTTGTTAAACCATTCTTAACAAGTCCGAAGATATGTCACAATCTCTATCATCTTCAAAGTTCTGAGATCCCCTAGACCCATATCTCGTTTAGAAAGGGAGTCAGTAACAACATCACTTATGTCATTGATATCTGGGTACCTAGGTACAAAGGCGAACGAATCCAAAGAATAAATGATTCTAAGGATGAGTATTTGTATGATACGGTCATGAATAAAGAATGAAAGAATATGATAAAAGAATATACAATATGAAATGGAAAGAATAAAAGAATATTTGCTTAAAAAATGCATTTTATTGAAATAAAATTTTGAACATAAGCCTATTTCACAAAAGGGTTCTTGTTGCCTCTAGGCTTAAGGCAACAAGCATGTTTTGAACATTACTCTAGACTAGCTCTAAAAATACAGGGATCTCTTCCACAGTCCCATTATTCAAAATACTCTCAAGTATGCAAGGGCTTGGAAACTTTATTATCTAATTCCCTCTTCGTTTTTGATTTCTTCAAGGAGTCACAACTTTCTTGCCTCTTCCTCCAATTACCGCATTTACTACCTCGTCAAATTGATCATGTTTTGATGAATCATCGAATTTCACAACTCCCATTTTAATGAACCTTTTGACCAACTTTTTAAACGTAGTACAGTTTTCGATTGAGTGCCCCGTTATTCTTGCATGGTAGTCGCATTGAGCGTTGAAGTCATACTATTTAGGATATGGGGGCTATAACAGCTTTAGATAAAATGGAGACACCACATGTGTATCAAATAAACTTCGATATAGCTCCTTATATGTCATCAGGATTAGCGTAAATTGGAGCCTTTCAGAGTTTTGCCGTAGAGAGACCTGATTGCTAGTAGTTGCCATCCTTGACTGGTTTACTGTAATCGGCTCTGAATGGCTCTTGTTATACCTACGGGTACTATTTGCTTTTTTTCCTTCTTCTTCAGAGCCTTTGAAGTCCATTCTCTCCTTTCTTTTGTTTCTACCAGAACAATCGGTTTGGCTTGATCATCACTCGGGTTAAGACCTGAACCCATTTGGAAATTCCATAGGGCCGAAGTATCAATTTGACATTGGAGTTTAATAATGACGGGTCCCCCATACGAATGCGTGTCTGGTTGAGTCGGGACACCTTTTGGGGAATAAACAATGTCTTCCTCACCATCCACACTATTGACTGCTGAGCCAATCCTCTTTTCAAGTCTTTCAGCTAGGAACTTTAACATTTGTTCCCGCATTTCTTGCTGAGTCTTGTTCAATTGCCCCTGCATCTGTATTTGCATTTGTTCTATTCTCTCCAACCTTTGCTCCATGTTTTCCAGGTTAACTGAAATATTTTTACCTAATTAGGGTCCTTTTGTAAAAGTCTAATGCAAATGATGCAATGTAATGCAAATGCATGAATGCAAAGAGGTATGATTCTGATTCAACTTCATTTTAGAAAACTTTATTAGAAAACAAAACCCTTTACATAAAACGGACTACAAACATGCTTTCACTAAAGTTTTGATTTTACTAAATAACAGAGCTAATTCTTGACCATGATCTGAATGTTGTTCATGCTCAATGTGTCAACCTATACTGCCAAAGTCTGTAGATGATCAGCTACTTCTTGAATCTGGACTATTACTTCCTCCATGAGGTAATCCCGACTTCTAACTTGGTTATGGGAATGACGAAGCTCTTCCTTCCAATGCCCTTCTCTTGTTTCAAGAAACTTGATCTGAAGTTCATAGCTGTGCGATGCTGTTGCTAACTCTTAAATCTTACCTTTCAGGCTTGACTTTAACTCGATTGTGGAATTATGGTTTCGATGGTGATGAAGAGACCGTCCAAGCTTAGCATTGATTTTCAAAAGAAAACTTGTAAAGTATTGATCATTCACCCTAGCTGGTGCCATATAATGAGTCACAATGCCATACTCAGAAAGATTCTTCCGCTTCCATGACCTATAAAGATCATAATTTTTCCTATCAAGGGGCAGACAACGGAGGAACTGTAGAGCTCCAGGAAGTTTAGATTGTATCTGTTCAAACATTTTTCCAACTCTAACCACCGGTGAAAGGCGTCTATTCTGGTTCATCTCTTTGAATATGGAGGATCAAAATGAATTCCCTTCATTTCTCCACAACGAATCATATCCCTTGCAATGTTGTTTGGATCACAACAAGGAGCCGAGTTGACAACGGCCCATCCTTCAATCCTAGATGGCTCCACCAACTTCTTGTTGTTAAAATTCCAATGCCCATTCCTTGGAGAGAAATCTCCACTATTGCACCTTCTTAACCTTGGTGTTGGCAAAATACGTCCATCCACTTGGGTGAAATTAGAGTTGATATTAACACCACAAGATTTCGGCATTGATTCAGCATCATAATTTAGACAAAACATTCATCCTTTCTTGAGGCATCTGTCTCGATTTTTTAACCAGAGAAGCTCTTTGGAAAGTTGATCAAATACCGAACCAGGTTGAATTATCATGGTAGTTGATACATCGATATTTAATGAAAGACCTCCTTGAGTTGCTCTGAAACTTGAATGGAAAACCCTACAGCCAAGGGCATTTTTTCTAATGTCTATGAAGTTGTTCTGATTATCTTGAAAGATTGGCGAACAAGTGGGCATTCCTGTTTTGCAGCATACTACCTTAAAATGATATCCAGCACCCTCAGTGCTTTTTGAGAGTTTTCAGATTCCTGCCCGCGCAGAGCATTTTGAACTGCTTGCATGGGTATCCTCGCAGCATAGCTAATCTCAACTTTAAAAGTCTTTGAATGATACGGTCTTCTTAATCTCCTTTTTTCCATGTCCATTTGGGTTATCTTGGCCATCAGGGCTTGCATTTCCATTGTTTCTGGTAGGTGCAACATCCTCAAATACAACAGTAAACTCAAGCTTGTTGTTTGGTAGCAGACCTATAATAAATAAACCCTTTTTATCATCATAGGCAAAATTCTTTCCATCCAAATCATTTTTGTAGGTCTCATGCACTCTGTCAGTCGCTTTTCTTCCACCACTCTTACCGTCCACAGAGTGACCATCTTCATATGAAAGAGAAACATTGTACGGGTAGAAGTGTCCATCCGTACTTCCCAAGCTCACTTTGAAGTGATTGGTGAGTATAGTTACCTTCTGCCCTTTAGTTCCAACACCATGCCTTGCCATAAGATGTCGTACAATCTTCTTCATATCTGACTCTATTTTGATCAGAACAACATCAGGAGGCACAAGTGGCAGGGATTCTAGCGCTGTCCTATTCCCCTCTTGCTCAAACGATTCCATACCCTCTTTCTCTAATTGCCTATGCTCTAACTATATATGAACGATTGCATTGTCTTCCACTTTATCAAGGAATTCGTTCTCCATAACCAGCTTTCTAACTCTAGAAACTGACCATGAATCGATACCTCTTAAATATGAAATGACATGCACAAAAATGAAATATAACAAGTTAGTGTCGCAACATATAAAGCAAGCAAAGTAAATAAACATCAAATTGAATAACTACTAAGGTTTGACGTGGCTCTACTTAGGGTGGGTTCTTGGGCTCTCTACATGCGGTTCAGCTCTAAAGTTGAGGTACTCAAACCAGCAGATTCCTCGATCCTCACCCATTATAGGCTCAAATGGACCGAGTTCAGTTCAGGGGAATACATTTCCCTATGGCCATGCGGAAGTGAAAACTTCACGAAGACATAGGTACAGATGTATTCCGGAAGCAATCCACTAGCCTATGCGGAGGTGAAAACCTCACGAAGGCATAGCTTCTTGCTCCCACTTAAGGGTACGACCACGACGGTCATGCAGTGCAATGCAGAGAGATATATTCACATGCAATAAAAGATCATGTTTTAAAAAACCAAAATTTTAAATTCAGACAAAAGGACATGAAATTATCAATTTTACGGCTTGACTCTCTTAGGTCCCCAGTGGAGTCGCCAAGCTGTCGAAACCTTTTTTAAAATCCATTTTAAAAAACGAGGGTCGAATTTTAAAAACAAAAATGGGAGTCGCCACCAATCCCTTTTTACTTAGGTGTGATTGGATCACCTTGTAAAACTCTTTATTTTAAACATTTGATTTTGGTCTACGAAAAATAAGAAAACGGGTTCGGGAGTCGGTTACGTACGAGGAAGGGTTAACATCCTCGTAACGCCCCAAAATTGATACCTAATCGATAGAATCATGTCCAAATGTTTGAAATTTAAAAAGTTTTAAAATAAGATCCCTTATTAGAAAAAAACCAAGACTTACCTATTTCAAAGAAATAAAAAATACCATACCCAATAAATTAGGATACAGCATCTCATAACTTTGAATCTAGGTGCATCTCTATTTTAGAAAATTCTTACCTTGAGACACAAAACATCACACCCAATAAGTTAGGATACAACGTTTTGAATTCTCAAGAATAAGTTTTTTTAGTTGAAATTGATAAGCTTCAATTTTGAAAATGGAAGGATATCTAATATTTTGAGTTTTACGAGAAAAATCACAACCCAATAAGTTAGGGCACGATTTTTCTCGAAGACTCTAAATATCACATATCACCGTTAAAAAATATTTTACAAAAAAAAAATCTTTAATTTAAAAGATATTTTTATATATATAAAATGTTTGGGTAAGATTTTGTAGGAATACATTACAACGTACATATTTAATAGTAACTACAAATTATCACATAAATGATAAAAGAATAATATATCATAAATAAATAAAATACTATGTAATAACATGAATAAATAAAATACTACGTTAAGCAATGATAAGCAATTAAAAATACATAAATAGATAAACATGTGATATGAAATAAATAATAATCAATAAAACTTTCACAAAATATAAAATCAAATGAGAAAATGAATAATATTTTTAATCATTGAATAAAAAAATATAATGATTTCCAAAATAATTTAATATATATATAAAAAAAATTATAATAAAAGTAAATAATTTAATAATTTAATACACATAAAAACAATTAATAACTAGTCTATAATAATTTTATATAAAAAAACATATATATTAATCATAAAATTACATATGTAAACAAAATAGTTATATAATATAAATAGATTTTATATGAAAATAAAATTTTAAAAATAATATGATATAATATGATACTATATAATATAGAAAAAGTGTATAATATAATAAATAAATTAAAAAACATGTAATGAAAAAATATTAAACCAAATAATAATTAATAATTTAATATATATAAAGATAAAAAAATATAAAATAATGTAAACTATTTAATATAATAGAATAGTTTAATATAATGTAAAATAATAAAATAAAATAAAAAGATAAAAAAATAAAATAAAACAAATAAACAGGGGTTAAAACAGTAATTAAAACAAATTAAAAGGATTGAATCAAAAACGCGCGTTAAATATCAGGGATTAAAATGGCAATTAAGCCTCTTTTCAAAACGACGTCATTCCGGTTTTGGTCTTTAAACTGCCCGTAGATTCAATTGAAATAGAATATGAGTTTTGGGGCCAAATTAAAAAAATAAAAAGAATTTAAATTAAACGGAATTAAAAACAATAAAAATTAGGAAGGACTGAAATATCAATTAGACCACTTAACGAAAACACGCGGATCCTGCCTTCGGGTTGGGTCAAAGCGGGGATCTGGCCTACTAAACGGCGTCATTTTTAACCTTATGGGCAACCTCCAAAACGGTGCCATTTCCTTATAGTTATAAAAGTAAAAAAATAATCAGATAAAATCATTTTGAAACTGTTTTTTTTAAAAAAAAATTTTGAAAACGCTCTCAAACTTCTCTCGCTTCTGTTCGGAACGACCATCAGTCTTCTCAGGCCAGGCGCCCCACGCGCCTCCTTGGCCGGTGGCCGGAGGCTGGAAACTTCATTTTTCGGTCACGAATCAAAAGGTAAAATCCTTTTCTTTATTTTTAAAACTCTGTTTATATGCGGAAAAATATAAAAAATAAAAAAAATAAAATAGAAAGAAAAACCTCTGCGAATGGTTTCTATTCTTTTATTTCTCTGGATCTTTGAATATTTTTGTATTCTTTTATTTCTGTCCCTCCCCCTTCTGTATTACAAATTCTTGGGTTTTTTATAACCCGAAAATAAAAAAAGGAAACATATTTTTTTCTATATTTGCTACCACCTCTTTCCTTTTTGCAGGCAATTGATGAAGATCTCGGCGACGATGGAGTGATTTGGCGCGAATCGCGGCACTATCGAGGGCGCGAGGGTTGCGGCGCGATGGTAGGTGGCCTAGGTGCGAGGAATTTGTTGCTGCGCCTAGGGTTTCCCCAGAAACCCTAGACCTCTGAGTTTAGTTTAGGAGTTGGGCCATTTTGGGCCTGTCTGTTGGTGTTGGGTTAGTGATTTAGGAATGGGCCTTGTAAGTGGGCTAGTCGGGTAGTGGTGTGTTTTGGGTTTGGGTCTGAGGGTGTATTCGTGTAATGGGTCAATATTTTGTAACTGGACTTTGGTGAACTGAACTTTTTATTTATTTTTTGTTTATTTTTTATTCTTATTTTCATAGGCCGGGCAAAATGGCCCTATTACAAACATTATGGACAAAATCACAAATTTAATATAATTGTACTTTGAGTTTTCAAAAATTATTATTATTTTCTATCTTCTTAAAAAAATTTGGTGAAAATACAAAACCTAAAAAATTACGATAAAAGAAAACCAACTCCCTAATGGGGACACTTCAAACACTTGAAGACCTTCTCTCCTTTCTTGAACTAGTTTAGCAATTTCATCGGCTTCTCCATTATTTTCCTTCGGAATGTGACGAATGTCCCAATGTCTAATACTAGACAAAAGTTGATGAATTCTTCTTATCAAAGTTGAGTCCAAGTCTTTACAAGCCCAGTCTTTAATAACTTGAACTGTCTCCATACTATCAGTTTGGATTATCACAAAGTCATAACTCCTCTCCAAAAGAAGCATTAATTCGTCTAAGATGCCCCATAATCCTTACAAACATTTATACCACAATTTTAGATAATATGAGATGATGAGCTGTTTAGTGAGGGCACTAATTATATCAAATATTTATGTGACAATTTTTCTCTATTTTGGGTAACCATTGTCCAAAAAAAGAAAGAACCATTTTGTGGAGAGAGATTAAATTCCATGGTCCATGATTTGTTTGTTTATCGAAATGAAAAATAAATAAATGAATTAGTATTCACTTAAATATTAGTAAATTTCATTTTGATCACCTAATTATAAAAAGTTATAAAATAGTTATTTAGTTATTAAATTTTATCTTTTTTTGTCACCAACGAGCTAGCGGTGGTAGCTTTTAAAATTGGCATAATAGTAATTTAACCTTTAACATTTATACATTGTGTCAAATTAGTCTTGATTCTAAAAAATCTAGCCCTCAATATTTCCACATTGTGTAATTAAGTCTTTTTTTTTTGCAATTTTGTTGTTCTTTGTGATCTTTTCACCTAAAAAGCTAAAAGTCTAATTTATTAGCTAAATTTGATTGAAAATAAACAAAAAAAATGAAAACACCCAAAAATTCAAAATAATAACTTTCATTGTTTTTCTGTCTTTTAAAATTAACTTTCAATGTTATAAAGAAACGCAAAATTTAAAAAAAAAAAGGAAAAGAAAATAAGAAGAAGAAGATCAAATTACACCATATGTAAATGTTAAGGGTTAACTTCTTTTTGGAATCAGAACTAAATTGACATAATATATAAATATTAAGGGTTAAAGTTGCTATTGAGCCAACTTTAAAAGTTGTCAAGTTAGCCAGCCGGTGACAAAAATGATAAAATTAAATAGTTCGGTATCATTTTGTAACTTCACATAGTTGGATGACCGAAAAATAAATTTATTAATAATTGTCTATTTTTTCTTTCTTTTAACCCCTAAATTATAAGCAAACCCTTTGCTCCTATAAAACGGGGGCTTCAACAAAACTTTTCATCCTCAAGAGTTGCTAATATAGTTGCTGTTGGAAGCGTCATGAAAATTACTGGCTGAAATAATAATACAAACTTCTCCTTTCACTATACCAGTTCTTTCTTTTTCTCTCAACACTCACTCGCGTTCAACTTATATTATACTAACCTATGAACCATATTTATAACATTGTTAACCGACTTGTAGTGTTGCCGCCACAGTCCATTCTTATCCCTTTAAGCTTCATGAAATCCGGCCAACTCATCACGTAATTGTTAACAAATTGCCACGGTACTAAGCCAAGTTGCAGACCAATTCTTTTGACAGCTTGTTATCCACCTTGCAAGCCAGTTTTTTTGCCACCTTATCTGCATGCTTAGCAGACTTTGAAAGTCGGTTTGATTTCTAAAAGTTACCAAGTTTTCGAATAGAGAAAAAAATTCATGGAAGTGAGAGGAATCGAAGAAGAAGAAGCTCGGGCTAAAGTAGATATTTGGAATTATGTGTTCGGATATGCTAAAATAGCTGTCGTTAAATGTGCCATTGAGCTTGGGATTGCCGATGTTATTGAAAACTATGGAAGCCCTATGCCACTATCCGAGCTAGCCATTGCCCTCCGATGCGAACCGTCGCGTCTTCATTGCATTATGAGGTTCATGGTCCACTACCGAATATTTCAAACAGGAACCCATCAACCAACACACTGTAGGCTTCTCATCGACGCCATTGTCTCGTCGTTTGATAAAAGGTGGAGACAAACCCATGGTTGCTTTAATATTGCTCGCGTCCATTGGGTGGTGGGGAAATGTATCCCTGCTTTTCATTGAATGCTTCCCACAAAAAAAACCCATCAATCCCACTATCACACACATACCCATCAATCCCACTATCACACACATACACCCACTACCACAAAAACAAAGTAGTCGGCAGCAAAAGTGAAAGGCATGAAAAATGTGAGAATATCCCACGAACCATAAGGAATTCAAACAATATTATTTATTTCTTTCGAAAATTATTAAAGTATAATTTTGATTTTTATTTCGAACTCAGGTCTCTAAGCCAATTAGATTGTCTTCTTATTTTCTTTACTATTAAACCAATAATTTATTTTTATCATAATTTTATAAAAAATTAATTAAAAGTCATGGCAAAGTCAATTATTGGTCCACTAATCCAATTTTTTCTAGCTCAATTTTTAGAATGTGATAAAAATTAATCAATTCAAAAAGTATAAAGATTAAATCCATAAATTATTGTTGAAGTAAGTTATGATAAAAGTTAACTAAAATCTAAGTTACACATACTATATGGTACACCTCAAATAATTGCACTGTAATTTTTTTACCAAATTAATCTAATAATTTTTGTGTGGCTAGGAGCATATTTGACAATATATTTTCAAATTCAAGAACTGTGACGTAGTTCAAACCAATACCTTTGTTTCTATAAATCGCAGCTTCATAGTCAAGATTTGGGCATAGAGTTACCAAAAGTTCTCAAATAAAAAATTTAATAAAAAAAGGTTGAGATGGGAGACATGGAAGTGACAACAAAGGAAGAAGAAGCTAGAGCTGAAATGGATTCAGAATTATGTGTTAGGATATGTTAAAATAGCTGTCGTTAAAATAGCTCGAACCTTTTTTTTTTCATTTTTTGGCCCGAATCTAGTAAACGGGTATGAACTTTTAGTTGAGCCAAACTTGGCCCATGCACACCTCTATGGGCACCAATTATATCGAACATTTATGTGCACGATTTGTTTGCTTATCAAAATGAAAAATATATATATTAATAGTATATAAAATATAAGTAAATTTTATTTTTATCACTTAATTATGAAAATTTATAAACCACTCAATTATTTAATTTTTTTCGTTTTTAGTCAACCAGTAGGCTAGCCATTGCAGTTTTTAAAATTGGCATAATAGCAACTTTAACCTTTAACATTTATATATTGCGTCTAATTAATTTTGATTCTAAAAAACCTATCCCTCAACATTTACACATTGTGTAATTTGATTTTTTTTTTTTAGTTTTGTTGTTCTTTATGATCTTTTCACCTAAAAGCTAAAAATCAAATTTATTAGCTAAATTTGATTTAAAATATACAAAAAGAAAACACCCAAAAATCTAAAATGAAAAGCAAAGTTACAAAAAAAAAAAAGATCAAGTTACACCATGTGTAAATGTTGATGGATAGTTTTTTTAGAATCAAGACTAAATTGACATAATATATATATATATATATATATATATATATATATATATATATATATAGTGTTAAAGTTGTTATTGTGCCAATTTTAAAAGCTACCATGTTAGCTAGCTAGTGACAAAAATAAAAGACAAAATTGAATAGTTAAGTGACTATTTTGTTTGGTTAATTGGGCCTGTTTTAATTAATTTTTTTTTTGTTTGGTTTGTAAATGGGCATGGTCAGCCCGGGCAAATTTGGGCTATGACAGCTGCCCCTCTTTGCTCATTGTCGTGTAACGAGAATAGAGCAAAGACATAAAGAAGGCCAAATTTGTCCGGGTCCACTGAGGCTTGACTTTTTTGATTCTCGTATTCTTCAAACAGCTTCAAACTCCACTGTAACTTGTGGCCTCGATCCGCTTCATTGTTTCGTTATGTCTTCAGGGAGATAACATTTCTTATTCCATCGCTTCTTCAAGGGCACAGTAACTAGTACCTCAATCTGCTTCGATGTGATTTCAGGGCTTTGATTTCCTCTACCGGGACTTCAAGGAAATAAATCTGCACTTTCCAAACTGCTTCCTTGCTATCTTCGGGGAAACTTCGATCTTCATTCTACTCCACTGTTACTTCAGAAAGGTGTGGCCTGTAGCTTCATTTTGCTCTTGCTTAATCTTCTTTGTCCACTGGAACTTCTTTGTCAAATTTGCTCAATGCGACTTTAGTCTTCCTTCTGACAACACCTCCGCGTGTGCCCCGAGGCTCAACCACACTCTCTCTGAGTTTTTTTCTTCTTTTTTTTTCTTTTTTTTTTAACAGAAATTTGAAGAACTCAACGTATGACCCGATGCATCAACTCACCTCTCACAATATGAGTTGATATAAAAATAAACATTAAATGACACCTCAGGGTGTGCCCCGAGGCTCAACCCACTTCTCTCTGATATGAGTTGATATTTTGAAAAGAAATTAAAAGACACCTCAGGGTGTGACCCGAGGCTCAACTCACTTCTCTCTGATATGAGTTGATATTTTGAAAAGAAATTAAAAGACACCTCAGGGTGTGACCCAAGGCTCAACTCACTTCTCTCTGATATGAGTTGATATTTTGAAAAGAAATTAAAAGACACCTCAGGGTGTGACCCGAGGCTCAACTCACTTCTTTCTGATATGAGTTGGTATTTTGAAAAGAAATTAAAAGACACCTCAGGGTGTGACCCGAGGCTCAACTCACTTATCTCTGATATGAGTTGATATTTTGAAAAGAAATTAAAAGACACCTCAGGGTGTGACCCGAGGCTCAACTCACTTCTTTCTAATATGAGTTGATATTTTGAAAAGAAATTAAAAGACACCTCAGGGTGTGACCCGAGGCTCAACTCACTTCTCTCTGATATGAGTTGATATTTTGAAAAGAAATTAAAAGACACCTCAGGGTGTGACCCAAGGCTCAACCCACTTCTCTCTGATATGAGTTGATATTTTGAAAGGAAATTAAAAGACACCTCAGGGTGTGACCCGAGGCTCAACTCACTTCTCTCTGATATGAGTTGATATTTTGAAAAGAAATTAAAAGACACCTCAGGGTGTGACCCAAGGCTCAACTCACTTCTCTCTGATATGAGTTGATATTTTGAAAAGAAATTAAAAGACACCTCAGGGTGTGACCCAAGGCTCAACCCACTTCTCTCTGATATGAGTTGATATTTTGAACAGAAATTAAAAGATACCTCAGGGTGTGACCCGAGGCTCAACTCACCTCTCTCTGATATGAGTTGATATTTGAAACTGGAATCTCAAAATATATCATCTGGTGGAACTCGGATGCCTTCTTTCTCCTTGGTTCGGCGCAACCGTGGTCAAGACTTCTGGTTTTACTGGCGTACCTGTATGTGTCATGCGTGATGATGTCATGATATGCATGTGTTTGTCCTAAATGCCTACATGATCATGCCATGTGTCTTGGGCTTGCTTTTCATGTATCTCTTCTTGTTACTACTCTCCTGATGACCTGCATTCACTGCTTCGACTCTTGACTTTCCTCAGGCTTGATACCCGCCCTCAGGAGTAACAAGTAATTCGTGTTTCTCGTTTTTTTCTTTTTTTTTTTTTGTTCCCTGTTGAAATTTGTCCTTGCTTTGAAGCTCCCGTGTCTACCCAATTCTCCTCCAGGTAATGCTCCATATTCTTTTCGTTTAGAGTGTGTAATTTTACTATTCATCTCCAAAATGAAACATAAAGAAAATGCATGAAAATTGCAAAGTAGGCATGGAAGATGTTCCTCATATTTATTTCAAAAGCAACAAGAAGATTGACAGGGAATGACTCGATTAAGAAAGCATTATAAAAGGAAAACAAGTTTAGTTGTAATAAATGCTCTAGATATCCGACGTATGAATTTTTCCATGTTTCTTCGTCCCGAATCTTTTCGAGCAAGATTCTTCGTGTAAAAGATTCTTAAGCTTCAGAGTCCGCTTTAGTACTATGATCTCGCTGTTTGACTCTTTGTTCAACCCATTTCTGCCTTCTCGGACCAGATTGCTTCCGTTTATCAGGATGCCTTTTCGGTTTTTTTTTTAGGCGTAATATTTCTTCACGGCATCTGAGTTCACCGGATTTGGTAACTCCTTCCCATCCATTTCAGTGAGGATCAAAGCTCCACCTGAGAAAGCTCTCTTTACGACGTATGGTCCTTCCCAATTCGGTGCCCATTTTCCTCGAAAGTCCTTTTGTATAGGGAGAATCTTCCTCAACACGAGTTCTCCTTCACGAAATTCTCTTGGACGCACCTTCTTGTTATGGGCTGCGACCATTCTCCTTTGGTACATCTGTCCGTGACAAATTGCTTTCAAGCGTTTTTCTTCAATCAGATTCAGTTGGTCATATCGAGCCTGAACCCATTCAGATTCTTCTAGCTTTGACTCCATTAAGATTCGCAGGGAGGGGATTTCCACCTCAATGGGCAGCACAGCTTCCATCCCATAGACTAGAGAGAAAGGAGTTGCCCCCGTAGAGGTACGCACACACGTGCGATACGCGTATAGAGCGAATGGTAGTTTCTCGTGCCAATCTTTATACGTCTCAGTCATCTTCCCAATGATCTTCTTGATATTCTTGTTAGCGGCTTCTACTGCTCCGTTCATCTTTGGACGATAGGGTGAGGAATTATGATGCTTTATTTGAAATTGCTCGCACACTTCCTTCATCATTTTGTTGTTCAGATTCAAAGCATTATCTGAAATAATTCTTTCTGGCAAGCCATATCGACATATGATCTCCTTTTTTAAGAATCTACACACTGCTGTCCTTGTCACATTAGCAAACGAAGCGGCCTCTATCCATTTTGTGAAGTAGTCTATGACCACAAAAATAAATCGATGTCCATTAGAAGCCTTCGGGGAGATTGGCCCTATAACATCCATGCCCCACATAGAAAAGGGCCATGGGGAAGACATGACATGAAGGGGTGAAGGTGCTGCATGAATTTTATCGCCATAAACTTGACATTTGTGACACTTTCGTGCGTAACTAATGCATTCGCTTTCCATTGTCAACCAGTAATAACCGAGCCTCATAATTTGCCTGGCCATAGTGAAGCCATTGGCGTGTGTTCCACAAACTCCTTCATGGACCTCTTCGAGTATCTTTCTGGCTTCAACAGTATCCACACATCTCAGGAGGACTTGATCTTTTCCTCTTTTGTACAGGATGTCCCTATCGAGAACGAATCCCGCTGCCAATCTCCTGATCGTTCTTTTGTCGTTTTCGTTTGCTTGCTCGGGATATCTTTGATTCTTGACATATTCTAGGATATCGTGGAACCATGGTTGCCCGTCTGCCTCGTTGTCAATGCTAAAGCAATGCGCAGGGGCCTCGTATATGCTCATCTGGAGAGGCATTATTTCTGTTTCCCGGTTTGCTTTGAACATTGAAGCTAAGGTGGCCAGGGCGTCAGCCAACTGGTTTTCCTCTCGTGGGAAATAATTAAAGGTCACTTCTTCGAATTCTCCGACCAATTCTACAACAAGATCGCGATATTTAACCAACTTCGAGTCTCTTACTTCCCAATCTCCACGGATTTGGTAAATCACCAATGCCGAATCCCCGGAGACTACCAAGACCTTAACATTCTGCTCAATAGCTGCGCGAAGTCCCATGATGCATGCCTCATATTTTGCAATGTTATTGGTACAGAAGAAATTTAATCTGGCAGTAAAAGGGTAATGATACCCTTCTGGTGACACTAAGACTGCTCCAATTCCTTGCCCCAGTGCATTTGACGCGCCGTCAAAACTCATCTTCCATGATTTCTCTTTTGACGATTCACATTCTTCTTCCATAACGCATATCAAGTCTTCGTCTGGGAAGTCAAATCTCAATGGCTCGTACTCCTCTGTTGTCCGAGTTGCTAAGAAATCAGCTATTGCGCTCCCTTTAATCGATTTCTGGCTTACGTATACAATGTCATACTCTGATAGTAGGATCTGCCATCGTGCCATTCTTCCTGAGAGTGCAGGTGACTCCATCATGTACTTTATTGGGTCTAGCTTTGAAATCAGCCACGTCGTATGATATAGCACATATTGCCTAAGCCTCCGAGTTGCCCAGACCAGAGCACAACAGAACTTTTCGATTGTCGGATACCTTGTCTCACACTCCGTGAATTTCTTACTGAGATAATAGATCTCCTGTTCTCTTTTTCCAGACTCATCATGTTGCCCCAAGACGCAACCCATTGAGTTTTCGGACACAGTCAGATATAGTATTAGTGGCCTTCCGGGGGTTGGCGGTACTAGCACCGGAGGACTAGATAAATACTGCTTTATCTTGTCAAAAGCCTCTTGGCATTCCTTGTCCCATTCTCCAGAATTGTGTTTTCGAAGGAGTCGGAAAATTGGATCACACTGCTTGGTGAGTTGAGCAATGAACCGAGCAATGTAATTCAGCCTCCCTAGAAATCCTCTGACTTCCTTTTGTGTGCGCGGCGGCGGTAGTTCTTGTATGGCCTTTATTTTATCCGGATCAACCTCGATGCCTTTCTCGCTGACGATGAATCCCAATAATTTTCCCGAGGTAGCCCCAAAGGTACATTTGGCAGGGTTAAGCTTTAGTTGGAATTTTCTCAGTCTTTCGAACAGCTTCCGGAGGTTCTCAACATGCTCTCTTTCTCCTTGAGATTTGGCGATCATATCGTCGACATAGACTTCTATTTCCTTATGCATCATGTCGTGGAACAGTGTCACCATGGCTCTTTGATATGTTGCCCCGGCATTCTTTAAACCGAACGGCATCACTTTGTAGCAGAATGTCCCCCACATCGTCGTGAATGTAGTTTTCTCCATGTCTTCGGGAGTCATCTTGATTTGATTGTAGCCCGAAAATTCGTCCATGAAGGAGAAAAACGAACTCTTCGCCGTGTTATCTACCAATGTATCAATGTGCGGCAGCGGGAAATTATCTTTAGGGCTGGCTCGATTCAAATCACGGTAATCCACACACATTCGTACTTTGCCATCTTTCTTCGGTACTGGGACTATATTAGCTACCCATTCTGGATATCTAGAGACTTGCAGGAATCCAGCATCAAATTGTTTCTTTACTTCTTCCTTTATCTTTAAGAGCATTTCAGGTCTCATCCGCCTTAACTTCTGTTGGATAGGCTTGCATTCTGGTTTCAGTGGGAGTCTATGGACCGCTATGTCTTCGTTCAAACCTGGCATATCTTGATACGACCATGCAAACACGTCTTTGTACTCATGAAGCAAGGTAATCATATCATGTTTGGTGTCTTCAGACATGGAGGTCCCAACTTTTACCTCTTGCTTCTTTTCTTCACTTCCTAAATTCACTGTCTCGACCGATTCTTGATAGGGCAAAATCTGTTTATCCTCTTGTTCTACCATTTTCAGTAGGTCTGGGGAAGAGGCATAATCTTCGGCGTCTTCTTCAGCCTCGAATTCTCCTACACAAATAGCCTTCTCGAATTCGATTTTAGGACTCATAACAGGATTGTTCATGTCGTTGATATCCGAGCACCTGAAAAGTAAAAAAAAGAAGACTATAGAGGGACATCGAGGTATCGGGTCCTATAAACGTGACATGATGATATGGGATATATAGGGACAGGTAGAGAAAGAAATGAATGTGGAACCAATGAGAATGAAAGAACGCGACAAAATGCATCTTTATTCATGTTTCATTTTAAAAGCTGCATAGACAAAATAAACTCTCACAAAATATTCCCCTACAGCTTAGGGGTATACAAAAAGTTAATACTGAGCATTACTCCGGAGGGGATTTGGAAACTACAAGGAGATCCACAGCAGTCCAATTGTTCAAAGTGAATCCTGGAGGACAAGGGCGTATCATCGAAGAGTTTCCAATCGCATTATTCCCTTTGCCAATGACATTTATGCTGAAGTCCTGTAGACCCTTTTCTACCCATGACACCATACTCCGTGGGTCCTCTTCTCCCGGGAATATAATTCCGGCCGAGGTAAATGTCTTCGACAAAGGCGGATATGTTATGGGTTCCCACTCTAATTCTCGACCTGTGACTCTTGCGATCCTTCTTTCTTGCTCCCTTTGCAATTGTTTCTTTCTTTGCTGCATGTCGGGCTTAAATCCTAAGCCGTATCGAGCCTTGTGGGGTACCGGTTTTAGCGCTCTAGCCACCCCTTGCTGGTATTTCCCCAAGCCTTTCCTTGCTCGGGCTCCTTTTCCAACTGTTAGTTTGATTCCCATCCTGGTATTCTTTGACAACTTGGGTGTGGGGGCTTTGCTTCCTTCAGCAATGAAAGTAGCATTGATGAATTCAAAGGAACGGAAGGAACACTCTACTGCGTCTTTGTTCACCTTGATGTAGGGTGCATCGGTAGAGATGGCCGCAATGATGTCTTCCTCACCAGCAACGGTGATCAAGCGATTATCCATGACAAAATTTACTTTCTGGTGGAGAGATGAAGGGACTGCCCCAGCTGAATGGATCCAAGGTCTCCCTAAGAGGCAATTGTATGAAGGTGCAATGTCCATGACCTGGAATTCAATATTGTATGTGCATGGTCCCACTTCTAGAGGGATCTCTATCTTTCCCATGACCTCCCGTCCCTTCCCGTCAAACGCTCTTACCGTGGAATGACAAGGTCTCAAATAAGACATATCCACCGGCATTCTGGACAGTGTCGCTAAAGGCATGACGTTAAGCGCAGACCCGTTATCAATGAGTACACTTGGTACTATGTATCCTTTGCAATAAGCAGTGATATGTAGTGCCTTGACGGAGCCCCTTCCATTTGGTGGTATTTCATCATCGCTGAAGGAGATGAAATTATCTGCATTTAGATTATTTGCCCACCTATCAAGTTTTTCCACGGGTACATTACTCGGTACATATGCTTGGTTTAACACACTTAATAGAGCGTTTCGGTGTGGTTCTGAGTTTAACAGTAGAGATAACACTGAGATCTTTGCTGGTTGCTTGTTCAATTGCTCCACAATGTTATACTCGCTGTGCTTGATGAACCTCAAAAATTCGTGTGCTTCGTCCTCACTCACGGGCCTTTTAGATTCTTGTCCAGATTGTACTTCAACCTCAGCCTCGGTTTCATGCATCGACGCTTTCCCCTTTTGACTCGTGCTTACGACTTTCTTTTCCGGTTCGACCATCTTGGGAGAATAACACCTTCCGCTACGGGTGAAATGCCCCACCTCACTAATGTCACTAGTAGTAGCTTCGGGTATGGTGATGCCTACATCATACTTCCATGGCACCGCCTTGCTCTCCTTGTAAGGGAACGGAGTTGGCATCTTAATTATCATCTTCGGTTTTACCTCTTCCCTTTTTGCCTCGTAGTAGATTATCAAAGGTCGGTCAGCACTATAAGGGGGTCCTGATGATTGATCTTCGGATGCACATACATCTTTTTCGATGATCTCTTCCTTTTTATCATAGACCTCAAGCTCCTTATTGTTCATCATATCTTGGAGCAATTCTTTAAATTTCTCACAAGATTGGATGCGGTGCCCTTCTATGCCATGAAAGACACAAAAACTTTGGCCTTCTGTATCTTCCTCCTTGGAACTTTTGTCAAGCGGACCAAGCAGACCCTTTTTCATCATTATTTCCCATATCTTCCCCAATGGCGTCTTTATTTCGGAGACACGACTTTTAGCTCGCCGGCCATCTTCATTTGTCACCATGTTCACGTTCCCTTCAGTATGGTTAGGGAGCGGATTTCTGGCCACGTACTGATCCCATCAAAACGTAGAATGCCCGCATCAATTAGACTCTGAACCTTTCTTTTAAAGGCTAGGCAATTATCGTGGAATGCCCCCGGTTTCCAGCATGGTACATGCAGCTAGCATTAGGATCGTACCATTTAGGGTAGGGAGGTTTCAAAGGTGCTATGTAATGTGGTGCTATTAGTTGTTTCTCTAGCAACTTTGGGCACAGTTCTCCGTATGTCATGGGAATAGGGGCAAACTGAGGCTTTTCGGGGTTGGGTCTCGGTGGCCTCGGTTCATTTCTGGGTTGGCTCGGAGCGGTTGTGGTATTTGGTGAGAAGATGGTGAGTGGTCTTTGGGCATCAGCGGTATAGACGGGATAAGGGGGAGGGGTTTGATAATAGAGGTTCTGAGGAGGAAAGTAGAGGTTTGGAGTTGGGCGGAATTGAGGTCGAGGTTGGATAGGGTATGGATTAGGAGTGTAGTGATTCTCGGTCCCTACCATATGGGTTTCTGGCTCCTTCTTCTTAAATGGCCTTTTAGAGCTTTCAGACCCTTCCATTCTCCCGTTCCTGATGCCGTTTTCGATGAGCTCTCCAGATATTACGACATCTGCGAAATCCTTTGTGGCATTCCCCACCAGTTTGTCATAGAATGGCGCTCTTAAAGTGTTAATAAAAAGGACTGTGATCTCCGTCTTGTTAGTGGAGGTTCCACTTGAACCGAGACGTCTCTCCACCTTTGAGCATATTGCCTAAAGGTCTCAGATGGCTTCTTTTCCATCATCTGCAATGTTAGGCGATCAGGCGCTATGTCGGAGACGTGTTTATATTGTTCACAGAATGCTGCAGCTAAGTCATCCCATGATTGGATCTTTTCTCTTCCTAGTTGATTGTACCATCGGAGAGCTGACCCTATCAAGCTTTCTTGAAAGCAGTGTATCAGCAACTTGTCTTCGTCCTCATAACCGGCCATTTTCCGACAAAACATGATGAGATGCGCCTTTGGGCACCTTTTCCATCGTATTTCTCAAAGTCTGGTGCTTAAATTTTGGGGGCAAGACCAGACCAGGAACCAAACTGAGCTTTTTGACGCTCATTGCGGAAGAGGCCCTAGTTCCCTCTACTGCCCTGAGTCTTTCTTCCAGATCTTTAAACTTGGCTTGAGTACCCTGATCCTTCATTCTTAACTTGGCTAGTTCCACAGGATCATCCAAATCTGGGACAATAGGGTCAGCTGGGTTAGTTCCGTGACTTGATGCAAATACTCCTTGCCCTAGATGGGCAGGTGGGTGTTCTAGGCCTGTAAATTCATGGGGTGGAGTAAATCCTGGAGGATGGCCTTCGCTTTCTTTCCCGGTACTAGTTGTAGGGTCTTTTCCTTTGTTTGTTATCCCACTCATTAATTGAGTCATTTGGGCCACCATATCTTTTTGAGCCTTTTCCATCTGGTCTTTCAATTCTTTCTGAAACTTCTTCATTTGGTCTTCCATGTCCTTCTGGAATTGTTCGTATCTTTGGTCCATTGCTTTTGCCTTACGACGAGTGTTGTAGTAATGTACGATAGGTTGATCCTCGTCGGTTTTCAGGGTAACTTCTGTCACGTTTTTAACCAATTAGGCTCCTTTTTGATGCAAATGGTGTGATGTATGCGAATGGATGGAATGCAATGCATGGAATGAATGCAAGAAGAAAAAGGTGTTGATTTGATTCAATCCCATTAGATAAACTTTACTAGAAAACGAATTTCCTTTCATAGAACGGACGATTACATATACGACCTTGCCCTAATGCCTAAATCCTTAATTTTCCTAAGAAGCCAAGCTAAACTTTGGCCTCGCTTCGATCCTGACTCATACATCAGACTTAACGTGTCGGCCCGAACCGCCAAGGTTTGCAAATGATCGGCCGCCTCTCGGATTTGAGCCACGGCTTCGCCCATTAAGTAGTCTCTGTTTCTGATCTGTTCTTGGGAACGGTGGAGCTGCTCCTTCCAGTGTCCATTGCCCGCTTCAAGGATCTCACATCGAATTTTGCTATCTTGTAATGCAGTCTCGAGCTCCCCTATCTTTCCTCTCATCTCCTCGATTTTGTTTTGACTAGCTCTTAATTCAACTACCGAGTTGCGACTACGGTGCAAAAGTAGTGACCTTTCTAATTCTACTACTTGGGCGCGTAATCTCCTTTTCGCTTTGGCTTTCCAACAGGCTCTTTTCAAAGCGTCCTCTCGTCCGAGCATCTTGGAATTTCTTCTCCCACTGATCGGCTCTGGACTTTTCTTCTTTAATTTCTTGCCGCCATTGTTCTGACGTTTTGCCCAAACCAGCAGTTCTGATGGACATGCGTAGCTTCTTATAGTCCGTCTTTAGACTATCCAAATCCTCTTCAGCCTTGTTCTTTCCTTTTTTTAATTTTTCGGCCTCAAACTTGTGGAGGTCACATCTAACCCTAACCGCATCTTTTCCTCTTCTAGCTGCTCTATCTTTTTACCCAATTCTCGGCTCCTTCTCTCGAAATCTTGCTTGATAATCTCCAATTCAGACGGGATTACTTGCAGCTGTTCTTCTACTGGTCGAGCATTCCCTTGGGTAGGCCTTGGGATGTTGTCATTGACTCTTTTGGCCCACCATCGATCGTATTCAGGCGTAATCATCGGCCTTATGGCGAGTCTCTTCATTTTTCGAGTTTGAGTCCATGCATCTGATATCTCACGAACTTTCTTCTTATAATTATCGTCCTTGTACGAAAACTCACACTGGGCTAATCCATATGTCGCCGGTATAAATTGCCTCGATTGATACTGTCTCATTACTAGCAATGGGGCGTACCCAACAGCTCCCCATATTCCGAGTAAAGGGACCCAGTCGAACTCTCCGCATCGATACAAAATTTCGTCAGGGATCATCCACGGAGTCTTCCATTCTACATCTTCCACTTGCAAATTTTGGAGGATCGCTATCCATTTCTCTCCTGATAGGTCGTCCCGCCTTGGAGTATCCGCTAATTCTTTCAGAGGGGAGTAGTTTTCAAAATAGATTTTGCATGAGACTTTTTCATTTTCCAGAAACGGCAATGAAACCATGAAAGCAACAGTTGTGCACATCCTATGAACCTTCCTTCGCCCGCTCTTCGGCAGGCGTTCAATGATCTGAAGGTTTCGGCCAAAATTGCGGGGATAGGTGTGACTCCCTTGTCGAGTTTATCAAATAGGTCCGAAACCGCATCCTCTATGTGCCCTAATGCTTTGGGGAAGATGACCAAACCATAGATGCTTAGAGCGAAGACGTCGACCCTCTTTTTCTTATCAGGATGTGCCATGATCAAGTCCTTCAAGTGTTTCCATGGAATGCACTTACAATCCCCTTTTGTTTGATCCGGGCCGTAATCCATTGCTCACTCATTCCTGTGATGTTCATTAGCCTTTTTGAGAATGCGACACATTAGCAAACCTTGAATATGCCTTATCAGTTTGAATTCTCGGACATCGAAACAAAGCTGTGTACTCTTCTATAGTTGGAACCAAATCTACATTTCCAAAAGTGAAGCAACTATAGGCGGGGTTCCAAAACTGGGTAATGGCTCGAAGTAGGTACTCGTCTACCTTGATATCCAGCAGATAGTGCAGATCACCGTAATTATGGTAGAACAGTTGTTTGTCCTCATTGCCCCAGGAATCCCATATTTCCTTTAATTCTCGCAGGTCATTTTGAGCACGCTGACGCGGTGAAATCCCACAACTCTGACTCATATCCCACTGTCAAGCTATCTCCTTTTTCTCGCTGTATTCTTTCGGACCACACTTGGACAGCCGCATTATCCTCCACTCTATCGAGAAACCCCTTTTCCATGTCAAGCTTTTCTATCTAGCAATCGAATGTGGATCAACACCCTTTCTATAATGAAATGCCATGCAATGAAAATGAAACACCACAAGTTAGTACCAGGTACAAAAGGAATTTAAAACAAACAGGAGATAATCAAACTCGTATTTAAGGTGACAACTAGGGTTTGCACGGCTCTATCTACAACGGGCTCTTAGGTTCCTCTATATGTGGTTTTCTAGAGTAAGGTACCCAACCAGCAGATTCCTCGATCCTCACCCATTATAGGCTCATATGGACCGAGTTCAGTTCAGGGGAATACATTTCCCTATGGCTGCACGGAGATAAAAATCTCACGAAGACATAGGTACGGATGTATCCCGAAAGCGATCCACTATCTTGCACGGAGGTAAAAACCTCACGAAAGAGTAGCTTTCACTCCCACTTAAGGGTGTGACCGCATGGTCATGCAATGCAATGCCAAAGTATTTACGAGACTCGACACTATAGCACAAACAATGCATCAAAGAAAAACACGATTTTCAAAACAATTTCCAAATTTTCAATCAAAGGGACAAAAATCAATCAATTTACGGCCTGACTCTCAAGGGTCCCCAGTGGAGTCGCCAAGCTGTCGTAACCATTTTTTTGACAAAAACGGGAATCGAACTTGGGTTTGAAAAAAAAACGGGAGTCGCCACCGACCTTTATTAGGTGTGATCGGATCACCTTTGTTTTAATAAACATTTTTACTAAAACGGGGTTTGGTCTACGAATTTGAGAAAATAGGTTCGGGAGTCGGTTACGTGCGAGGAAGGATTAGCACCCTCGCAACGCCCGAAAATCGGTACCAAATTGATTAATTGATGTCCCAATGTCGAAAGTTTAAAAAAATTAGAAATGAATTTAGAAATTTGGGTCTTTTTGGAAATTTTTGAGTCTTCTTAGAATATTAAGATTTCCTTGTTTCGAAGGGACCAAATATCACATCCAATACGTAGGACACGATAATTTCAATCCTCAAATCCAAGGTCGTCTCTTAATCCCTAAGACTCATTTATTAAATAACAAAAGGTTATTCGATTATTTGGTCAGCAGAGAACCGAAACCCAACACATAGGGCACGGTCCCTCGAATTTCCAAACACGGAATATTGCCTTATTTTGAAAAATTTTTTAGTTTTTTGGGTGAAATTGATGAAACTAGGTTATGTTTTAAAGAATCGTTATTCAAAACGTGAATAGGTCATGCGATGAAATAATGATGATACACGAATTTGACGTAACGAATAATACAGAATATAGACATTGAACATAATGGTAATTAGTAACAATAATAGTATACAGTTGTATATACCAATGATAATACGATAATACTAGTAGTAACAATAATGTAATAAAGCAACATAATAATAATGAT
>CM016617.1:124719808-124834923 GCA_005393395.2 Gossypium australe | reverse complement strand
TTCTTCCTTTATCTTTAAGAGCATTTCTGGCCTCATCCGCCTTAACTTCTGTTGGATAGGCTTGCATTCAGGTTTCAGTGGGAGTCTATGGACCGCTATATCTTCGTTCAAACCTGGCATATCTTGATACGACCATGCGAACACGTCTTTGTACTCATGAAGCAAGGTGATTAGATCATGTTTGGTGTCTTCAGATATGGAGGTCCCGACTTTTACCTCTTGCTTCTTTTCTTCACTTCCTAAATTCACTGTCTCGACCGATTCTTGATAGGGCAAAATTGTTTATCCTCTTGTTCTACCATTTTCAGTAGGTCTGGGGAAGAGGCATAATCTTCGGCGTCTTCAGCCTCGAATTCTCCTACACAAATAGCCTTCTCGAATTCGATTTTAGGACTCTAACAGGATTGTTCATGTCGTTGATATCCGAGCACCTGAAAAGTAAAAAAAGAAGACTAGAGGGACATCGAGGATCGGGTCCATCGTGACATGATGATATGGGATATATAGGGACAGGTAAAGAAAGAAATGAATGTGGAACCAATGAGAATGAAAGAACGCGACAAAATGCATCTTTATTCATGTTTCATTTTAAAAGCTAGATAGACAAAATAAACTCTCACAAATATTCCCCTACAGCTTAGGGGTATACAAAAGTTAATACTGAGCATTACTCCGGAGGGGATTTGGAAACTACAAGGAGATCCACAGCAGTCCAATTGTTCAAAGTGAATCCTGGAGGACAAGGGCGTATCATCGAAGAGTTTCCAATCGCATTATTCCCTTTGCCAATGACATTTATGCTGAAGTCCTGTAGACCCTTTTCTACCCATGACACCATACTCCGGGTCCTCTTCTCCGGGAATATAATTCCGGCCGAGGTAAATGTTTTCGACAAAGGCGGATATGTTATGGGTTCCCACTCTAATTCTCGACCTGTGACTCTTGCGATCCTTCTTTCTTGCTCCCTTTGCAATTGTTTCCTTCTTTGTGCATGTCGGGCTTAAATCCTAAGCCGTATCGAGCCTTGTGGGGTACCGGTTTTTAGCGCTCTAGCCATCCCTTGCTGGTATTTCCCCAAGCCTTTCCTTGCTCGGGCTCCTTTTCCAACCGTTAGTTTGATTCCCATCCTGGTATTCTTTGACAACTTGGGTGTGGGGGCTTTCTTCCTTCAGCAATGAAAGTAGCATTGATGAATTCAAAGGAACGGAAGGAACACTCTACTGCGTCTTTGTTCACTCGATGTAGGGTGCATCGGGAGATGGCCGCATGATGTCTTCCTCACCAGCAACTGTGATCAAGCGATATCCATGACAAACTTTACTTTCTGGTGGAGAGATGAAGGGACTGCCCCAGCTGAATGGATCCAAGGTCTCCCTAAGAGGCAATTGTATGAAGGTGCAATGTCCATGACCTGGAATTCAATATTGTGTGCATCCCACTTCTAGAGGGATCTCTATCTTTCCCATGACCTCCCGTCCCTTCCCGTCAAACGCTCTTACCGTGGAATGACAAGGTCTCAAATAAGACATATCCACCGGCATTCTGGACAGTGTCGCTAAAGGCATGACGTTAAAGCGCAGACCCGTTATCATGAGTACACTTGGTATATGTATCCTTTGCAATAGGATATGTAGGCCTTGACGGAGCCCCTTCCATTTGGTGGTATTTCATCATCGCTGAAGGAGATGAAATTATCTGCGTTTAGATTATTTGCCCACCTATCAAGTTTTTCCACGGTACATTACTCGGTACATATGCTTGGTTTACACACTTAATAGAGCGTTTCGGTGTGGTTCTGAGTTTAACAGTAGAGATAACACTGAGATCTTTGCTGGTTGCTTGTTCAATTGCTCCAATGTTATACTCGCTGTGCTTGATGAACCTCAAAAATTCGTGTGCTTCGTCCTCACTCACGGGCCTTTTAGATTCTTGTCCAGATTGTACTTCAACCTCAGCCTCGGTTTCATGCATCGCGCTTTCCCCTTTTGACTCGTGCTTACTTCTTTTCCGGTTCGACCATCTTGGGAGAATAACACCTTCCGCTACGGGTGAAATGCCCCACCTCACTAATGTCCTAGTAGTAGCTTCGGGTATGTGATGCCTACATCATACTTCCATGGCACCGCCTGCTCTCCTTGTAAGGGAACGGAGTTGGCATCTTAATTATCATCTTCGGTTTACCTCTCCCTTTTTGCCTCGTAGTAGATTATCAAAGGTCGGTCAGCACTATAAGGGGGTCCTGATGATTGATCTTCGGATGCACATACATCTTTTTCGATGATCTCTTCCTTTTTATCATAGACCTCAAGCTCCTTATTGTTCATCATATCTTGGAGCAATTCTTTAAATTTCTCACAAGATTGGATGCGGTGCCCTTCTATGCCATGAAAGACACAAAAACTTTGGCCTTCTGTATCTTCCTCTTGGAACTTTTGTCAAGCGGACCAAGCAAACCCTTTTTCATCATTATTTCCCATATCTTCCCCTGGCGTCTTTATTTCGGAGACACGACTTTTAGCTCGCCGGCCATCTTCATTTGTCACCATGTTCACGTTCCCTTCAGTATGGTTAGGGAGCGGATTTCTGGCCACGTACTGATCCCATCAAAACGTAGAATGCCCGCATCAATTAGACTCTGAACCTTTCTTTTAAAGGCTAGGCAATTATTCGTGGAATGCCCCCGGTTTCCAGCATGGTACATGCAGCTAGCATTAGGATCGTACCATTTAGGGTAGGGAGGTTTCAAAGGTGCTATGTAATGTGGTGCTATTAGTTGTTTCTCTAGCAACTTTGGGCACAGTTCTCCGTATGTCATGGGAATAGGGGCAAACTGAGGGCTTTTCGGGGTTGGTCTCGGTGGCCTCGGTTCATTTCTGGGTTGGCTCGGAGCGGTTGTGGTATTTGGTGAGAAGATGGTGAGTGGTCTTTGGGCATCAGCGGTATAGACGGGATAAGGGGGAGGGGTTTGATAATAGAGGTTCTGAGGAGGAAAGTAGAGGTTTGGAGTTGGGCGGAATTGAGGTCGAGGTTGGATAGGGTATGGATTAGGAGTGTAGTTGATTCTCGGTCCCTACCATATGGGTTTCTGGCTCCTTCTTCTTAAATGGCCTTTTAGAGCTTTCAGACCCTTCCATTCTCCCGTTCCTGATGCCGTTTTCGATGAGCTCTCCAGATATTACGACATCTGCGAAATCCTTTGTGCATTCCCCACCAGTTTGTCATAGAATGGCGCTCTTAAAGTGTTAATAAAAAGGACTGTGATCTCCGTCTTGTTAGTGGAGGTTCCACTTGAACCGAGACGTCTCTCCACCTTTGAGCATATTGCCTAAAGGTCTCAGATGGCTTCTTTTCCATCATCTGCAATGTTAGGCGATCAGGCGCTATGTCGGAGACGTGTTTATATTGTTCACAGAATGCTGCAGCTAAGTCATCCCATGATTGGATCTTTTCTCTTCCTAGTTGATTGTACCATCGGAGAGCTGACCCTATCAAGCTTTCTTGAAAACAGTGTATCAGCAATTTGTCTTCGTCCTCATAACCGGCCATTTTCCGACAAAACATGATGAGATGCGCCTTTGGGCACCTTTTTCCATCGTATTTCTCAAAGTCTGGTGCCTTAAATTTTGGGGGCAAGACCAGACCAGGAACCAAACTGAGCTTTTTGACGCTCATTGCGGAAGAGGCCCTAGTTCCCTCTACTGCCCTGAGTCTTTCTTCCAGATCTTTAAACTTGGCTTGAGTACCCTGATCCTTCATTCTTAACTTGGCTAGTTCCACAGGATCATCCAAATCTGGGACAATAGGGTCAGCTGGGTTAGTTCCGTGACTTGATGCAAATACTCCTTGCCCTAGATGGGCAGGTGGGTGTTCTAGGCCTGTAAATTCATGGGGTGGAGTAAATCCTGGAGGATGGCCTTCGCTTTCTTTCCCGGTACTAGTTGTAGGGTCTTTTCCTTTGTTTGTTATCCCACTCATTAATTGAGTCATTTGGGCCACCATATCTTTTTGAGCCTTTTCCATCTGGTCTTTCAATTCTTTCTGAAACTTCTTCATTTGGTCTTCCATGTCCTTCTGGAATTTCGTATCTTTGGTCCATTGCTTTTGCCTTACGACGAGTGTTGTAGTAATGTACGATAGGTTGATCCTCGTCGGTTTTCAGGGTAACTTCTGTCACGTTTTTAACCAATTAGGCTCCTTTTTGATGCAAATGGTGTGATGTATGCGAATGGATGGAATGCAATGCATGGAATGAATGCAAGAAGAAAAAGGTGTTGATTTGATTCAATCCCATTAGATAAACTTTACTAGAAAACGAATTTCCTTTCATAGAACGGACGATTACATATACGACCTTGCCCTAATGCCTAAATCCTTAATTTTCCCAAGAAGCCAAGCTAAACTTTGGCCTCGCTTCGATCCTGACTCATACATCAGACTTAACGTGTCGGCCCGAACTGCCAAGGTTTGCAAATGATTGGCCGCCTCTCGGATTTGAGCCACGGCTTCGCCCATTACGTAGTCTCTGTTTCTGATCTGCTCTTGGGAACGGTGGAGCTGCTCCTTCCAGTGTCCATTGCCCGCTTCAAAGATCTCACATCGAATTTTGCTATCTCGTAATGCAGTCTCGAGCTCCCCTATCCTTCCTCCCATCTCCTCGATTTTGTTTTGAATGGCTCTTAATTCGACTACCGAGTTACGACTACGGTGCAGATGCAGTGACCTTTCTAATTCTGCTACTTGGGCGCGTAACCTCTCCTTTTCGTTTTGGCTTTCCAACAGGCTATTTTTCAAAGCGTCCTCTCGTCCACGAGCATCTTGGAATTTCTTCTCCCACTGATCGGCTCTGGACTTTTCTTCTTTAATTTCTTGCCGCCATTGTTCTGACGTTTTGCCCAAACCAGCAGTTCTGATGAACATGCGTAGCTTCTTATAGTCTGTCTTTAGACTATCCAAATCCTCTTCAGCCTTGTTCTTTCCTTTTTTTAATTTTTCGGCCTCAAACTTGTGGAGGTCAACATCTAACCCTAACCGCATCTTTTCCTCTTCTAGCTGCTCTATCTTTTTACCCAATTCTCGGCTCCTTCTCTCGAAATCTTGCTTGATAATCTCCAATTCAGACGGGATTACTTGCAGCTGTTCTTCTACTGATCGAGCATTCCCTTGGGTAGGCCTTGGGATGTTGTCATTGACTCTTTTGGCCCACCATCGATCGTATTCAGGCGTAATCATCGGCCTTATGGCGAGTCTCTTCATTTTCCGAGTTTGAGTCCATGCATCTGATATCTCACGAACTTTCTTCTTATAATTATCGTCCTTGTACGAAAACTCACACTGGGCTAATCCATATGTCGCCGGTATAAATTGCCTCGATTGATACTGTCTCATTACTAGCAATGGGGCGTACCCAACAGCTCCCCATATTCCGAGTAAAGGGACCCAGTCGAACTCTCCGCATCGATACAAAATTTCGTCAGGGATCATCCACGGAGTCTTCCATTCTATATCTTCCACTTGCAAATTTTGGAGGATCGCTATCCATTTCTCTCCTGATAGGTCGTTCCGCCTTGGAGTATCCGCTAATTCTTTCAGAGGGGAGTAGTTTTCAAAATAGATTTTGCATGAGACCTTTTCTATTTTCCAGAAACGGCAATGAAACCATGAAAGCAACAGTTGTGCACATCCTATGAACCTTCCTTCGCCCGCTCTTCGGCAGGCGTTCAATGATCTGAAGGTTTCGGCTAAAATTGCGGGGATAGGTGTGACTCCCTTGTCGAGTTTATCAAATAGGTCCGAAACCGCATCCTCTATGTGCCCTAATGCTTTGGGGAAGATGACCAAACCATAGATGCTTAGAGCGAAGATGTCGACCCTCTTTTTCTTATCAGGATGTGCCATGATCAAGTCCTTCAAGTGTTTCCATGGAATGCACTTACAATCCCCCTTTTGTTTGATCCGGGCCGTAATCCATTGCTCACTCATTCCGGTGATGTTCATTAGCCTTTTTGAGAATGCCGACACATTAGCAAACCTTGAATATGCCTTATCAGTTTGAATTCTCGGGCATCGAAACAAAGCCGTGTATTCTTCTATAGTTGGAACCAAATCTACATTTCCAAAAGTGAAGCAACTATAGGCGGGGTTCCAAAATTGGGTAATGGCTCGAAGTAGGTACTCGTCTACTTTGATATCCAGCAGATAGTGCAGATCACCGTAATTATGGTAGAACAGTTGTTTGTCCTCATTGCCCCAGGAATCCCATATTTCCTTTAATTCCCGCAGGTCATTTTGAGCAACGCTGACGCGAGTGAAATCCCACAACTCTGACTCATCCCACTGTCAGGCTATCTCCTTTTTCTCGCTGTATTCTTTCGGACCACACTTGGACAGCGGCATTATCCTCCACTCTATCGAGAAACCCCTTTTCCATGTCAAGCTTTTCTATCTAGTAATCGAATGTGGATCAACACCCTTTCTATAATGAAATGCCATGCAATGAAAATGAAACACCACAAGTTAGTACCAGGTACAAAAGGAATTTTAAAATAAACAGGAGATAATCAAACTCGTATTTAAGGTGACAACTAGGGTTTGCACGGCTCTATCTACAACGGGCTCTTAGGTTCCTCTATATGTGGTTCGGTTCTAAAGTATGGGTACCCAAACCAGCAGATTCCTCGATCCTCACCCATTATAGGCTCATATGGACCGAGTTCAGTTCAGGGGAATACATTTCCCTATGGCTGCACGGAGATAAAAATCTCACGAAGACATAGGTACGGATGTATCCCGGAAGCGATCCACTATCTTGCACGGAGGTAAAAACCTCACGAAAGAGTAGCTTTTCACTCCCACTTAAGGGTGTGACCGCGATGGTCATGCAATGCAATGCCAGAGTATTTTACGAGACTCGACACTATAGCACAAACAGATGTATCAAAGAAAAACACGATCTTTCAAAACAATTTTCCAAATTTTCAATCAAAGGGACAAAAATCAATCAATTTACGGCCTGACTCTCAAGGGTCCCCAGTGGAGTCGCCAAGCTGTCGTAACCATTTTTTTTGACAAAAACGGGTGTCGAACTTGGACTTCGAAAAAAAACGGGAGTCGCCACCGACCTTTATTAGGTGTGATCGGATCACCTTTGTTTTAATAAAACATTTCGGTTCACTAAAACGGGGCTTATGGTCTACGAACATTTGAGAAAATAGGTTCGGGAGTCGGTTACGTACGAGGAAGGATTAGCACCCTCACAACGCCCGAAAATCGGTACCAAATTGATTAATTGATGTCCCAATGTCGAAAGTTTAACAAAATTAGAAATGAATTTAGAAATTTGGGTCTTTTTGGAAACATTTGAGTCTTCTTAGAATATTAAGATTTCCTTGTTTCGAAGGAACCAAATATCACATCCAATACGTAGGACACGATAATTTCAATCCTCAAATCCAAGGTCGTCTCTTAATCCCTAAGACTCATTTATTAAAATAACAAAAGGTTATTCGATTATTTGGTCACGCAAGAGAACCGAAACCCAACACATAGAGCACGGTCCCTCGGATTTCCAAACACGGAATATTGCCTTATTTTTTTGAAAAAATTTTTTAGTTTTTTTTTGGGTGAGATTGATGAAAGGCTAGGTTATGTTTTAAAGAATCGTTATTCAAAACGTGAATAGGGTCATGCGATAAATAATGATGATGTGACACGAATTTGACGTAACGACCACATAATACACGTAATATATGACATTGAAGTCAATAATGGTGGAATTAGTAACAATAATAGTGATACAGTTAGTATATACCAAATGATAATACGATAATACTAGTAGTAACAATAATGGTAATAAAGCAAACATAATAATAATGATAATAATGGTAAAGTTAGTTAAACAAAAGAATGATGAACTATATATACAGAAAGTATAAGAATAATAATAGTAGATAGAATAGTAATAATGGTAAAATAATAATAATATAAAATGGAGACAAGATAATAATATTAGTAATGATTAATAATAACGTTAAACATTATAATAATAGTAACAATAAATAACAATAATGATTAACAATAATAATATAATGATATAATAATATACTAATACTAATAATACGAAATAAAATAATAAAATAATAGTAATAATAATAATAATAATAATTAGTATATACAGGTAATAATACAATAATAATAAATAGGAATAATAATAGTAGTAATGGGAAATATATAACAAAATAATGATAATAATATAATAATAATAATAATAACAATAATAATAATAATGAAGTTAACAATAATAATGATGGTAGGTATATATATATATATAAGTAATGGTACAATAATAATAGGAATAATAACATAAGAGAAAAATAAAACATAATAATAATAGTAATAATAATAATAATAAATTAATGAAATATAATAATAATAAAGTATGTACATAAAAATGTAATAATAATAATAATAATAATAATAATAATAATAATAATAGTAGTAATAATAATAATAAAAATAATCGCCAAAATAACTAAAGAAGGGATTCAATTGTATACAAAACCAAAATTTGGGGTCAATTTAAAATAAATAGAAAGGGGAAAGGGCCTAATGGAAACACGCGTAAAAAGGGAGGGATCAAAATGGACAATAACCCCTTCTTCCAAAATACATTGCGTCAGGTGGACCCAATTGAAATCCGAAACAAATTTTTGGGCCAAATTAAAAATACTAAAAAACTTAATCGCGATGCCAAGAAAAAACGGGAGGACCAAAAGCGCAATATACCCATTAATCAAAAACACGCGGATCCTCCTTAGCGGGTCGGGTCAAAAAACGGGTCATGGTCAAAACGACGTCGTTTTGGGTGTTTTAGGCTATCCCCAAAACTACGTCGTTTTGATGGGCTATATAAGGCCAAAAATCCCCAAAAAAATCATTTCCTCACTTCTCTTAAAAAAAAAAAAATTTACTCTCTCTTTTCTCTCTGCAGGTGCAGACGGGGAAGGGGGTTCCGACCGCACGCCTCGCCGTCGGCCACCGTGGACACCGTCGCCGGCCGCCGCCGCCGGCCATCGTTAAAAGGTAAAACAATTTTTTTTTATATTTTTTTGTATATTTTTTATATATATATTTTTTATATATTTATAAATATTCGTGAAATAAGAGATTCGAAAAAAAAAATGAAAGAAATACCTTCGAAAGTATAGATCTGACACTACGTTTTTTTTTTAATCTTTGCTGTTATCTTTTTGTTTTTTTTTTATTTCTTGCCGAAAAAAAAAGTCCCTCGCTACATCATTCTCTTCGGTTTTTATAACCGAGATTGAAAGAAAAAGAAAGCTAAAATACAATATATTATTGCTATTTTTTATTTGTTTCTTTTGCTTTCTGGTATTGTTGCGTTTTGTCTGTTCTTGCAGATCGTGGCCGACAACAGGAAGTGGAGGCGTGGCTAGTGTGGTGGTGGCGCTGTGCACATTAGCAGAAAGGCATGCGGCGCTGGTGCTAGGGTTTTCAGAAACCCTAGCCGTCTGAAAGTATCAATTTTGGGCCATTTGGCATTTGGGCCACTTGTAAATTGGGTCTGGTTGTTTTGTAATTGGGCCTGTTTTAATTAATTTTTTTTTTGTTTGGTTTGTAAATGGGCATGGTCAGCCCGGGCAAATTTGGGCTATGACAAACTGGACATGAGCAAGGCGTACGATCGAGTTGAGCGGGACTTTCTCACAGGAATGATGAGGGCGTTGGGTTTCCATGTTGACTGGATTGTACTTATCATGAGATGTGTTACTTCAGTGTCTTACTCTGTTTGTCTTAATGGTTTGGACAGTGAATGGTTCTCTCCTTCACGAGGTTTGCGTCAGGGAGATCCACTCAGCCCCTATTTGTTCATTATTTGTGCCGAAGGTTTCTCTACCTTACTTGAAGATGCTAAAAAAAGTGGTTGTATGGGAGGTGCCCCTATTGGTAGAGAGAGATTGTCTATTAATCATTTGTTTTTGGCAGATGACTGTATTCTTTTTGGCGATGCTTCAAGGGAGGGAGCTATAACGGTTCGTGACATCATTAGAGAGTACGAACAGTGTGCAGGGCAGAAAGTGAACTATGAGAAGTCCTTGGTTTTTTTGGGTCCAACGTTAAAGAAGAAGTGAAGGAAGACATTAAGTGTTTTCTGGGGGTTCGAGTTGCGACAAGTCCCGAGAAGTACCTAGGGTTACCGATGATGGTGGGAAGGAGGAAAAACTGGGCATTTGCAAATTTCATTGACAGATTCAGGAAACGAGTTGCAGGGTGGAGTTTTCGATACTTATCTCTGGGAGGTAAGGAGGTCTTCATTAAATCGATTTTGCAGGCTATGCCTTTGTATGCAATGCAATGTTTCCTTTTCCTGAAAAGTTTATGCAGTAAACTGGAAAATATCATGAATAGATTTTGGTGGTCTAATAATAAAACATCGAAGGGGATCCAGTGGAGTTGTTGGAATGCACTTTGCAGACCTAAGTTTCTAGGTGGTCTTGGATTTAAAAAGTTGTCTTTGTTTAATAAGGCGTTATTAGCAAAGCAAGTCAGGCGCATCTTTAATCAACCTAGGAGTCTTTTAGCCAGAGTTTTAAAAGCCTGTTATTTTCCGTTATCTGATATCTTGTCAGCTAAGATAGGCTCTTACCCTTCTTTTACCTGGCGAAGTATCTGTAGTGCCCGAGACTTGATTGTGGACGGGATGATTTGGCGGATTGGAAAAGGGGACGGCGTCAATATTTGGAACGACCCTTGGCTACCTGGAAAGGACAATAACAGGATTTCAGGCCACGAGATTACACCTGCGTGGACTTCTGTAAATCAACTTATAGATGTGGATTCGAATACCTAGAATAGGGAGTTGATAAATAGCATTGTTGATGAAGTTACTGCCGACAGAATCTTCTCTATTCCAATTGCTGCTAATCGAACGGAAGACATACTTGTTTGGAAACATGAAGGCTCTGGGGTATATACAGTCAAAAGTGGGTATCGTGTACTAGCTACTTCTACTATTCTGCCTAATTCAACTGGTGCTAATCTGTCTACCACATCAGGTGCATGTACCAGAAAAAATTAAAATACACATATGGCGTCTTTTCAACAATCTGGTTCCCCACTTCTACAATCTGGCGAGACGGAAATTGGTGATGAACTCGGTCTGTCCGTTGTGTAGGGATGCGGTTGAAGACTCCAACCATCTGATGTGGTCTTGTGGAGTGTTGCAAAGTGTGTGGGCTCAATTGCAAGTACAGATTCTGGCCATTGAAGATTCATGGGATGGGCAGAAATGTTTAGCTATCACCTTCTCTACTGCAGATGGGCAATATAGATGTATTATTGCAGTTTCTATATGGAGCTTATGGTACCGAAGGAATAAACTTATTCACGAGGGGGTCCGTTTTAATCTGAATGAAATTATGGGTTTTATCCGGGGTTATGTTCAAGAACTCCAGATCTGTCAAAGGTCCTTTCAACCCCAGGTCAGACTAAACATATACGAGTTATGAAGACCACCAGAAGATGGAATATTAAAGATTAACTTCGACGCTACTTACAAATCAGATGCTAAACTGGCTTTTACTGCAGTCATCGCCAGAGATTCATTTGGAGGTATAAGAGGAGCAGAAACTTATCTTTTCGACAAAGTTGCAGACCCCTTTGTGGCGGAAGCCCGGGCATACGAAAGGGTGCTCATCCTTGCTTTGTCTATGGGTTTTTATCGAGTGGTGGTGGAAGGGGATTCTTTGTCAGTTATCAGAGGCGTTAAAAAGAGGGAGGGAGACAGATCGGTGCTGAGATCGATTACGCAAAATATTTGGCATATGGAATCGAGTTTTGATGAGATCACTTATCTGTATGTGCGGCGTTCGGCTAACGGTGTGGCTCACACGCTGACGTTGGAGGGGAGGCGTCAGAGTTTCTTTGGAAGATGGAAGGCGGTTTACCTGAATCGGTGAAGCGTCTGGCGATCAAGGAGGCGATGGATCAGAACCAGGCCTGTTAAGGCTTCGTTTGGTTTTTGCTCTTTGAAATCGAATCGTCGGTTTCCAGGCGCTCTTGCAAGCGTGGAGCAAAGGTGTCCGGTGTGGTGAGTGAAACTGTTTGCTGGGGACAGGTTCTATGGCTGAGATGGGAGTTCCAAGAAGATAAGGGTCAAGTCTGTTCAGTTGCTTTATTTAATTTTGTTGTTTCCAGCTGTTACTTTGTTTTTTTATGTGTTTCGGTTGTTTTGCTTTGGACTTAGATTCGGCCCTTAATAAAATCTCAGCCCAATTTTATTCCAAAAAAGCTTATCATACAAAACTAACATATTTAATCACTAAACCAAATCAAATTACTTGATAAAATTTTTGCAATCTTAACTCAAAATCAAGACGTAACTACTCTTGATTTCACTAACCCAATCTCTATTAACTAAATTTTTGGGATGTGACTATTACCCTCTCTTTATTTTCTCTTAATTAGTAAGTCAATAGCTCATTCTTATCATAATTTGCAAGAGAAGAGGCTCAAACTCAGGTCTCTAAGCCAATTAGTCCCTCTTCTTATTTTCTCTTAACCATTAAGCCAACAATTCATTTTTATCATAATTTTACAAAATTTTAATTAAAAGTCATAGCGTGTCAATTCTTGGTCCACTAGTCTATTTTTCTAGCTCAATTTTTAGAATGTGACAAAAATTAATCAATTCAAAAAATATAAAGAAATTATGGTACACCTCAAATAATTGGACTGTACGTAATTTTTTTACCAAATTAATCTAATAATTTTTTGTGGGTAGGAGCATATTTGACAAGATATTTTCAAATTCAAGAACTGTGACCTAGTTCAAACCAATACCTTCTTCTATAAATTGTAGCTTCATAGTCAAGATTTGGGCATAGAGTTACCAAAAGTTCTCAAATAAAAAAAAATTAAAAAGAAAGTTGAGATGGCAGATATGGAAGTAACAATAAAGGAAGAAGAAGCTAGAGCTGAAATAAAGATTTGGAATTATGCGTTCGGATATGCTAAAATAGCTACCGTTAAATGTGCCATTGAGCTTGGGATTGCCGATGTTATTGAAAACTATGGAAGCCCTATGCCACTATCCGAGCTAGCCACTACCCTCCGATGCGAACCGTCGCGTCTTCATCGCATTATGAGGTTCATGGTCCACGACCGAATATTCAAACAGGAACCCATCAACCAACACACTGTAGGCTTCTCATCGACGCCATTGTCTCGTCGTTTGATAAAAGGTGGAGAAAAATCCATGGCTGCTTTCATATTGCTCACGTCCAGCCCTACTTGGTTAGCACCATGGCATACTCTTAGTGCTCGAGTCCTTGAAACCGGTAATAATATCTCACCATTTGAAGTAGCAAATGGGAAAGATGTATGGAGGTACGCCGAGGCGAACCCCGACTTTAGCGAACTCTTTAACAACGCCCTGGGTTGCCATGCTAGACTGCCGGTGCAGGCGACAATCGAAGGATGTCTCGAAGTGTTCGACGGAGTCGAAAGCCTGGTCGATGTCGGTGGTGGTAACGGGACTGCTTTGAGTCTTTTAGTCAAGGCATTCCCATGGATTCGAGGAATCAACTTTGATCTCCCTCATGTCATCGCCGTTGCACCAAAATTCGATAGCATTGAAAACGTAGAAGGAGACATGTTCATGTCTATCCCAAACGCCGACGCAGCGTTTTTAATGGTTAGTACTTTCTTTCCCTTCATTATATGGTCTTATAAGATTAATCCATACATTGCAAATTGCAGTGCGTATTGCACGATTGGGACAACGAGGAATGCATTAAAATCCTAAAAAAATGTCGAAAAGCCATTCCAGAAGATAAAGGGAGGGTTATAATCGTTGAAGCAGTTCTTGAAGAAGATAAAGAAGGCGACGAGCTAGGTTTCGTGGGGTTGATGCTAGACATGGAGGTGATGGCTCATACTGATAAAGGGAAAGAGAGGACCTTAAAGGAGTGGAGCCATGTTCTTCGACAATCTGGTTTTACCCGATTCAATGTTAAACCCATACGTGCAGTTCAATCCGTCATCGAAGCTTATCCTTAGAAAACAAAATCTATGGCTCTTCACAGTTGTTCATCCACTACTACAATAAAAACTTTGTTACATGAGAAATGTTTTAGTTTTGGCTAAAAACATCAGTTTTTTGTTGGAATCAATACATCTTGGTTTTGAGTGGTTTTCTTTAAAATCATTCTGTTGGAATCAATATATCAATTAATCCGGTTTAATTTAAAACTGATACCAATTTTAATTCTACCTCTGGAATAGTTTTAGATTGATTGTGAAAAATAATTAAAATACATATGTTATTTTGATATCGGATAAGTGATTTGAATTGTCTATCAAATAAGTTTTGGCATTGTTAGTAAAAGTCAAGATTTCGAGTTTTGTATACCAAAGTTTGAGTCTCATCATACGTAATTGTCACGTGTAGATTTTAGTTCAAATTATTCCAGTTCTTAATTTGTAATTTATATTGATTCAATTCAACTTTATAATTGTTGAGACATACGTAGTTGTATTTGATTTACTATTAAAACATGGCTTGTGTTGTTATAAGGTATCATAATTTATTTTTTGGAAAGAATTTATAAATACAAATATAGTATCAGTTACTTTCAAAAAAAAGAGCTTAGTATAAGTTACAAAAAATACGTATTTGATCAATTAAAATTAGAATAACTCAATATAAAATATAATAGATTGAAAATTGAAATATATTTGAATTTAAACCATAATAAAACTCAACAAAACACCAATATAATATATTAGTATATTAATATATATTTCATTTTAGATTATAACTAACTAAGGTAGGTTTGGATGGTTGATTGGATGCGGTGCGTTTAATTTACTTTTTGTCTCACGCTACAGTATCTAATATCGCCGCCACCATTGTTTTTACACTAACTACAGTTAAACACACCATCCATCCAAACTAAGCCTAAATTTCAGATGATTAGGGCAAATAATTTGATAGATATTAATAAACATTATGGATGAGATCACAAATTTAATATAATTGTACTTTGAATTTTCAAAAATTATTATTATTTTCTATTTTCTTAAAAAAAATTTTGGTGAAAATACAAAACCTAAAAAATTACGATAAAATAAAACTAACTCCCTAATGGGGACACTTCAAACACTTGAAGACCTTCTCTCCTTTCTTGAACTAGTTTAGCAATTTCATCGGCTTCTCCATTATTTTCCTTCGGAATGTGACGAATGTCCCAATGTCTAATACTAAACAAAAGTTGATGAATTCTTCTTATCAAAATTGAGTCCAAGTCCTTACAAGCCCAGTCTTTAATAACTTGAACTGCCTCCATACTATCAGTTTTGATTATCATAAAGTCATAACTCCTCTCTAAAAGAAGGTTAATTCATCTAAGATGCCCCATAACCCCTATAAACATTTATACCACAATTTTAGATAATATGAGATGATGAGCTGTTTAGTGAGGGCACTAATTATATCGAATATTTGTGACAATTTTTCTCTATTTTGGGTAACCATTGTCCAAAAAAAGAAAGAACCATTTTGTGGAGAGAGATTAAATTCCATGGTCCACGATTTGTTTGTTTATCGAAATGAAAAATAAATAAATAAATTAGTATTCACTTAAATATTATAGTAAATTTCATTTTGATCACCCAATTATAAAAAGTTATAAAATAGTTATTTAATTATTAAATTTTATCATTTTTTGCCATCAACGGGCTAGCGGTGGTAGCTTTTAAAATTGGCATAATAGTAATTTAACCTTTAACATTTATACATTGTGTCAAATTAGTCTTGATTCTAAAAAATCTAGCCCTCAATATTTACACATTGTGTAATTTGGTTTTTTTTTTTTTGCAATTTTGTTGTTCTTTGTGATCTTTTCACCTAAAAAGCTAAAAGTCTTATTTATTAGCTAAATTTGATTGAAAATAAACAAAAAAAAAATGAAAAACCCCAAAAATTCAAAAATAATAACTTTCATCGTTGTTTTGTCTTTAAAAATTAACTTTCAATGTTATAAAGAAACGCAAAATTAAAAAAAAGGAAAAGAAAATAAAAAGAAGAAGATCAAATTACACCATGTGTAAATGTTAAGGGTTAACTTCTTTTTGGAATCAAAACTAAATTGACATAATATATAAATATTGAGGGTTAAAGCTGCTATTGAGCTAATTTTAAAAGTTGTCAAGTTAGCCAGCCTGTGACAAAAAAGATAAAATTAAATAATTAGGTATCATTTTGTAACTTGTCATAGTTGGGTGATCGAAAAATAAATTTACTAATAATTGTGTGATCATTTTATAACTTTTCATAATTAAATAACCAAAAATATATATTAATAGTTGGATAACTACTGGTGTAATTTACCGTTAACATTATATTATACTAACCTATGAACCATATTCATAACATTGTTAACTGACTTGTAGTGTTGCTGCCACAGTCCATTCTTATCCCTTTAAGCTTCATGAAATCCAGATGTTACTTACCCATTATTATGGACAATGCTCTATGTCATTCCTAGCCAACTCATCATGTAATTGTTAACAAATTGCCACGGTACTAAGCCAAGTTGCAGACCAATTCTTTTGACAGGTTGTTATCCACCTTGCAACCCAGTATTTTTGCCACCTTATCTGCATGCTTAGCAGACTTTAAAAGTCAGTTTGATTTCTAAAAGTTACCAAGCTTTCGAAGAGAGAAAAAATTTCATGGAAGTGAGAGGAATCGAAGAAGAAGAAGCTCGGGCTGAAGTAGATATTTGGAATTATGTGTTCGGATATGCTAAAATAGCTGTCGTTAAATGTGCCTTTGATCTTGGGATTGCCGATGTTATTGAAAACAATGGAAGCCCTATGCCACAATCCGAGCTAGCCACTGCCCTCCGATGCGAACCGTCGCGTCTTCATCGCATTATGAGGTTCATGGTCCACTACCGAATATTGAAACAGGAACCCATCAACCAACACACTGTAGGCTTCTCATCGACGCCATTGTCTCGTCGTTTGATAAAAGGTGGAGAAAAATCCATGGCTGCTTTCATATTGCTCATGACCAGCCCTACTTGCTTAGCACCATGGCATAGTCTTAGTGCTCGAGTCCTTGAAACCGGCAATAATATCTCACCATTTGAAGTAGCAAATGGGAAAGATGTATGGAGTGTTGAGAGACTCAACGTAAACAAATAAACTTCATCATGTATTATTAAGAGAATAGCAGGGTATTTAATGCAATACAGTAACTACCTTTACAACTGTCTACCAACTTTACAACTGCTTATCAGCTTTAGTCAGTTAACAGACTAGCTAACCTACACATTATGATTAGACATATCCTAACATGCCCCATGCTTATCGATTCCTTCCTTCTGGTGATACCACTTCTCCCTTGGAAACAACATGCAATTTCTTCCTGAATCTATCAAACAAACCAACTGATAATGGCTTAGTCAATATATCGGCAACTTGATCTTGTCCAGACACATGACCAACTCCAAAAGAACCATCTGCAACTCTCTCTCTGACAAAGAACAAGTCCAACTCCACATGTTTAAACTTTAAGTGCATCACAGGATTGTTGGCCACAGCAACTGCAGCTGAGCTATCACACCAGAGCATGGCTTTATTAGGAGTAGAGACACCAAGTTCAGACAGCAGAGATTTAATCCATACCATTTTTGCAGTGACCTGAGCTATGCTCCTGTATTCCGCCTCCGCTGTGGAACGGGACACAATGGACTGTTTCCTACTTCCCCAGGAGACTAGATTACCTCCCAAAAAAACACAAAATCCTGAAGTTGATCTACGATCATCAGTGTCTGACGCCCAACTCACATCAGAGTATCCTTCAAGCAACAGTTTCGAGGTTCTTGTGAAATGCAAGCCAAACTCTAGTGTCCCTTGTAGATACCGCAAAATTCTTTTTACAGCTCGATAATGAGTATCCAACGGCCGATGCATAAATTGATAGGCTTTATTTACTGAGAACGCAATGTCTGGTCGTGTAACAACCACATATTGTAAAGCACCCACAATACTTCGGAATAGCTGAGCATCTTCAAAAGGAGATCCGTCATGAACCGACAGTTTGTTGGTGGTAACCATCGGGGTAGGAGAGGAGTTTGACTTCGCCATGGAAGCTCGATGAAGTAAGTCGAGAATATACTTCCTTTGACTCAAGAAGACACCATTTGGAGTATGAACAACCTCAATACCGAGAAAATAGCTTAACTGGCCCAGATCTTTTAGAGAGAAATTAGTGTCAAGTGATTGAACAAAACTGTTAATAGCATGGGAGTCACTGCCAGTGACTATTATGTCATCGACATATACGAGCACATAGAGATGTTGTGTGTCTGTTTGTCGAATGAAGAGGGAACTATCGGCCTTAGAAACCACAAACTGATTATTGAGCAAAAATTCCCTCAACTTGTAGAACCAAGCCCGAGGGGCTTGTTTGAGACCATAAAGTGCCTTTCTTAACCTGCACACAAGTTGTTTCCCATCAACACTATGCTGTTCAAAACCTGGTGGCTATGTCATGTATATCTCTTCATGCAAATCTCCATTGAGAAAAGCGTTGTTGACATCCACTTGCCGAAGAGACCACCCTCGAGAAATAGCAAGAGCCAACACTACTCGAACAATCGTTGGTTTAACAACAGGACTATATGTCTCAAAGAAATCGACGCCAGCTTTTTGAAGATAACCCTTTACAACGAGTCTTCCCTTGTGTCTAGCAATTGAACCATCTGCATGACGTTTAAGCTTAAAGATCCATTTACAATCAACGGCTCGACGCCCTTCGGGTAAGGAGACAAGATCCCACGTGTGATTTGCTATTAAAGCACTATATTCAGCCCTTGCAGCAGTAGTCCAAGTTGGACTCTGAAAAGCCTCAGTTATTGTGGAGGGCTCCTTTTCATCCAAGACAGAAGTGAACATTTTCGGTTTGAAAATACCACTTTTCGACCGTGTTTGCATAGGATGATGGTTGACAGGAGACGGTGGTGACATATTGACAGTATCCGATACACTAGTCAAAGGTGCAATCACACTTTCAGTATTACTTCTAATAGAGGAGCACAAGTGTGTAGACCTCGAGACAGGAGAAGGAACATGAGAAGAAGTAATTGGATTGTTAACAGCTGCATCGGAGTCCAACAAATCAGAGTTAGAATCGGGCATTGTAACCACAGGGACAGGAGAACGATGATGAATAAACTTAACAGAACTGGACCCTTGTGAGAGAGAAAAACCAGCTTTAAAAGGAAATTCCATTTCATCAAATATTACATGACGAGAGAGAAACACACGTCCATCAGAAGCAAGACACCTAAACCCTTTTTGATGATATCCAAAGCCAATGAACACACACTTGCTGGATCGAAATTGAAGCTTATGTCTTTGAAAAGGTCGGAGATGAGGAAAACAGGCACTTCCAAAGACCTTCAAAAGAGTATAATCAGGCTGAACCATATAGAGCTTCTCATAAGGAGAAATATGTTGCAATACTAGAGTAGGGAGTCTGTTGATTAAATGAACCGCATGAGAAAAAGCATCAGACCAATAAGCTAATGGCATAGCAGCTTGTGCCAACAACGTCAATCCCAGTTCAACTATATGTCGATGTCTTCTTTTTACAACCCCGTTTTTTTGAGAGGTATAAGGGCATGTCATGCGATGACGAATACCAAGTCGACTAAGCTCAGGCGAGAGAACACTAAACTCACTGCCTCCATCAGTCTGTAACATTTTGATGTTCTGGCCAAATTGAACTTGAACCATTTTGTAGAACTGAGAAAAACATCGAGCAACCTCTGATTTAGACTTGAGAAAATACAACCATGTAAATCTACTATACTGATCAATGAAAGAAACATAATAAGAGTATCCACTGGACAACACATGAGCTGGACCCCAAACATCTGCTGTTACTAATTCAAAAGGAGCCGAATACACTGTTGTTGAATGAGAAAAGGGCAATCTATGGGATTTGCCTATTTTACAAGCTGTACACTTAACAGGCAGATCACTATTTTTAAAAGAAACATTACAAGAACGTAATATACGATGAAGAGTAGTCATGCAAGGGTGCCCAAGCTTGTTATGCCAAAGATTAAGAGTAGAGGAAGCTTCAACATTATGCACCAGAGGAGGTCCCAAAGCAGCAGCTGGACCAGGTTTACATGCTTCAACTTGAGAGAAATCAAACCGATATAGGCCATTATGCATGTGGCCCACCAGAAGAATCTTCCCTGTCTGAATATCCTTCACAAAACATAGCACAGGATGAAACTCGAAATAAACATTGTTATCTTTGGCAAATTGTCCTACAGAGAGCAAACTTTTACACACTGTAGGCACATGCAATACACTCTTTAGATGCAACAATCGAGAACCAGCCAGAATTTTAGAAGAGCCTATGTTATCAATGGAAATAGACTCACAATTACCCATGGAGACTCGACTTGTACCCGTGTATGGAGAGACATCAGAAAGATTAGTCAAAGTAGGAGTGACATGATTAGTGGCCCCCGAATCTGGATACCAGTGTTGTGTTACCATCGAAGATTGTGGAGCTGGAGCAACTTGTGAGACAGTTGAAGAAGGTTGCGAAAACTGACCACAACATTGAGATGACGAGCAGTGAGGTGAAGAAGGCTTATGGAGATGATGATAATTGACTGATGGTAGAGAATTCGAGCCAAGACCAGAGAAACTTTCATCAAACCGGTGATAACATGTCTGTACCATATGACCCACTTTACCACATAGTTGGCATTGCGGTTTTGATCTCGACCATCCTCGACCAGAACCACGAGTTCAGCCTCGTGACCAGCCACGTCCAGTCCCTCTGTGGTTTTGATGCGCACCACGAAAGGAACCCGAACCTGACTTCATACTTTCACGATCATCACGTTGAGAAACCAAGTTAACTTGTAAAAGAATATCAGTTAACACGGCCATTTGACGAGTTTCATAGTCTAGAAGCGTCTCTGTAAGTAAGTCAAGACTCATAGGAGTAGCGGAAGCAAAAATGAGAATGGATTCAAATTCAATGGGAAGACCGGTCAAGATTATGCTAACCTGTTCCTGTTCAGAAACAAGACTCCCAGCAGCAGTCAGACTATGCTTAAACTTTTAACCTTAGCCAGATAATCTTTGATCGAAAGATTTGATTTCTTGATCGAGTACAAGGTATGACGGATACTTGAAATTTTAATATTGGACTTTGCACCAAACCGTCGGGCAATTGTCGTCCAAATGTCAAGGCTGGTTTTAGCCTCTGTCAGATAAACCAAAACATCATTCGAGACTGTGGATAAGAGCCAAGAAGCCAAGAACTTATCTTGCTTCTTGTGCACCAAGAACGCCGAATTTTCCAGGAGATTCCCATCAACACCAGATACGAACAAAGGGGGGGAAAGAATTGTGCCTAAGACAAAACCTTCAAGTCCATAACCCTCAAGAATTAACAAAATTTGATGTTTCCATAACAGAAAGTTGTTTTTATGAAGCTTGACAGTATCATGTTTGGTGAAATACTGAACACTTGAGGAGGCAAGATTACTTGAGCTTGGCGGATGAACTGTTTCGCCAACATTGACAGATCGGGGCGACGGAGCAGGAAGATGAGCACCATCACTGGCCATGAAGAAAGACAGAAAAAAATACCAGAGGAGAAGAAAAGAACCTAAGCTCTCGATACCATGTTGAGAGACTTAACGTAAACAAATAAACTTCATGCATGTATTATTAAGAGAATAGCAGGGTATTTAATGCAATATAGTAACTACCTTTACAACTGTCTACCAACTTTACAACTGCTTACCAGCTTTAGTCAGTTAACAGACTAGCTAACCTACACAGTATGATTAGACATATCCTAACATGGAGCTACGCCGAGGCGAACCCCGACATTAGCGAACTCTTTAACAACGCCATGGGTTGCGATGCTAGACTGACGGTGCAGGCGACAATCGAAGGATGTCCCAAAGTGTTCGACGGAGTCGAAAGCTTGGTAAATGTCGGTGGTGCTAACGGGACTGCTTTGAGCCTTTTAGTCAAGGCATTCCCATGGATTCGAGGCATCAACTTTGATCTCCCTCATGTCGTCGCCGTTGCACCAAAATCCGATAGCGTTGAAAACCTAGGAGGAGACATGTTCATGTCTATCCCAAACGCCGACGCAGCGTTTCTCATGGTTAGTACTTTCTTTCCCTTCATTATATGGTCTTATACGATTAATCCATACATTGCAAATTGCAGTGGGTATTGCATGACTGGGACGACGAGGAATGCATTAAAATCCTAAAAAAATGTCGAGAAACCATTCCAGAAGATAAAGGGAAGGTTATAATCGTTGAAGCAGTTCTTGAAGAAGATAAAGAAGGCGACGAGCTAGGTTTCGTGGGGTTGATGCTAGACATGGAGATGATGGCTCATACTGATAAAGGGAAAGAGAGGACCTTAAAGGAATGGAGCTATGTTCTTCGACAATCTGATTTTACACGATTCAATGTTAAACTCATACGTGCAGTTCAATCTATCATCGAAGCTTATCCTTAGAAAACAAAATCTATGGCTCTTCACAGTTGTTCATCCACTACTACAATAAAAACTTTGTTACATGAGAAATGTTTTAGTTTTGGCTAAAAACATCAGTTTTTTGTTGGAATCAATACATCTTGGTTTTGAGTGGTTTTCTTTAAAATCATTCTGTTGGAATCAATATATCAATTAATCCGGTTTAATTTAAAACTGATACCAATTTTAATTCTACCTTGGAATAGTTTTAGATTGATTGTGAAAAATAATTAAAATACATATGTTATTTTGATATCCGATAAGAGATTTAAATTGTCTATCAAATAAGTTTTGGCATTGTTGGTAAAAGTTGAGATTTCGAATCTTGTTTACCAAAGTTTGAGTCTCACTATACACAATTGTCACGTGTAGATTTTAGTTCAAATTATTCCATTTCTTAATCTATTTGTAATTTATATTGATTCAATTCAACTTTATAATTGTTGAGACATACGTAACTGTACTTGATTTACTATATTCTAGCTGTAAACTTTTTCAAAAAAATTCAAAGGATTTTAGTTCGTAACACGCCCTATTAAAACATGGCTTGTGTTGTTATAATGTATCATAATTTATTTTTTCAAAAGAATTTATAAGTTCAAATATAGTATCAGTTACTTTAAAAAAAAAAGCTTAGTATAAGTTACAAAAAATACATATTTGATCAATTAAAATTAGAATAACTCAATATAAAATATAATAGATTGAAAATTGAAATATATTTGAATTTAAACCATAATAAAACTGAACAAAACACCAATATAATATATTAGTATATTAATATATATTTCATTTTAGATTATAACTAACTAAGGTGGGTTTGGAAGGGTGATTGGATGCGGTGCATTTAATTTACTTTTTGTCTCACGCTACAATGTCGTTACAGTATCTAATATCACCGCCACCGTTCTTTTTACACTAACTACAGTTAATCTCACCACCCATCCAAACTAAGCCTAAATTTCAGATGATTAGGGCAAATAATTTGATAGATATTAATAAACATTGTCGAAACCATTTTTAAAATCCATTTAAAAAAACGAGGGTCGAGTTTTAAAAACAAAAATGGGAGTCGCCACCAATCCCTTTTTACTTAGGTGTGATTGGATCACCTTGTAAAACGTTTTATTTTAAAACATTTGATTTTGGTCTACGAAAAATAAGAAAACGGGTTCAGGAGTCGGTTACGTACGAGAAAGGGTTAACACCCTCGTAACACCAAAAAATTGGTACCTAATCGATAGAATCATGTCCAAATGTTTGAAATTTAAAAAGTTTTAAAATAAGATCCCTTATTAGAAAAAAAACCAAGACTTATCTATTTTAAAGAAATAAAAAATACCATACCCAATAAGTTAGGATACAACATCTCATAACTTTGAAGCTAGGTGCATCTCTATTTTAGAAAATTCCTACCAAAACATCACACCCATTAAGTTAGGATACAACGTTTTGAGTTCTCAAGAATAAGTTTTTTTTATTTGAAATTGATAAGCTTCAATTTTGAAAATGGAAGGATATCTAATATTTTGAGTTTTACGAGAAAAATCACAACCCAATAAGTTAGGGCACGATTCTTCTCGAAGACTCTAAATATCACATATCACCGTTAAAAAATATTTTACAAAAAAAATCTTTAATTTAAAAGATATTTTTATATATATAAAATGTTTGGGTAAGATTTTGTAGGAATACATTACAACGTACATATTTAATAGTAACTACAAATTATCTCATAAATGATAAAAGAATAATATATCATAAAATAAATAAAATACTATGTAATAACATGAATAAATAAAATACTACGTTAAGCAATGATAAACAATTAAAAATACAAAAAAAAAAACACATGACACTAAAAAAATAAGGGTTATCTAATTCAGTAAAAAAAAACCCTAGACGTCAAGAGTGCTTTGCTCAGTATCCTAGCGAAACCAGTCTCTGCTGTGGCTTGGGATGGAGGAGAGTGGTGGCAACGAAGGGTTGAAAGAGGAGGCGGTCTCCTTGTTGGCTGAAGAAGTCATCCAGTTGTCGATAAAAAGCTCAGTAGTGGATCCATGTGGCAAACCGGCATTGATATGTTCTGTATGGACTCGAAAGTCATACAATCCAGATAGCTTCAGAGCGCAGATGAAAAGTATCTGGAAAATAAAAAGTAAATTTGACATTCAATTGGTAGGTCAAAATCTTTTCTTGATTATCTTTGAATCTATCGATGATTTAGATTTAATAGTAGAGGGCCAGCCATGGCTTTTTAGAAAACAGTTGATCATTTTTGATAGATTGCATCAACCAATGGAGAGGTGTAAAATTAAGCTTATGTCGTCATTATTCTGGATTAAAGTAGGGCCCTGTCTGCCAGAATTTGATAAAAAAAGATTTAATGCATGCTATAGGAGCCACGTTTGGTGGAATTATTAGATCTGAGATTAAAGGAGACTTTTGTCGTATCAGAATTGCGTTAGACATGCAGAAACCTCTTAGGAAGGGAATATTTGTGTCCACTAGAGGCCAAGGAAAACATTGGCTTTCTTTTAAATATGAGAAACTGCCGACATTTTGTTTTGGTTGTGGCAGAATGGGACATGCTTTATCAAGTTGTTGCTTACAGAAGTTGAAAGACAGACAGTACGGGATGATCCCCCATATTCACTTGCGTTAAAAGCAGAATCTCATTTTTTTGGGAAAGAATGTGTGCAGTTAAGAGCTATTTCTAAAAAGGTCCAGTCTCAAATTTTATATACGGGTCAGGTGGAGAAAATTACAGAGGTGGATTTGCCTTCACAAGGTGTTGATGATTTGGGGCCAATTGTTGATACACGGGTAGGGACACTGATGAATGAGCAGACAATTTTAGAGGAGGGGATGATGCGTAAGGTGGATGAGAAATTTCAATCAGATGTCCAGGATGGGATTTTGCATACGAATAGGAAAATTGGTTGGAGGCGATTTAACAAGAAGAGGGACATGGGAATTACTGACGCAAATGGGATAGTGCGGAAGAGGAAACTGGTTGATTTTGTTTGTGGAAATTATGAGCAGGATGAGTCATCAGATGAGAATGGAAAGAGGAGGAAATATACCGATCAACACTTTGTAAGAATGGAGGATTCAGAGGTGGTAGAAGGAAATCAGGAGGTTGACGTGACACACACCCAATATATATCGGGGGCTGCCAGTGGGCAAGCCGACCGGACCCAATGAAAATCATAAGTTGGAATGTCCGTGGATTGGGGAATCCACGGGCAATTCGAAGGCTTCGGTTTTTGCTGAAGCAATGTAACCTCTATATGGTCTTCCTAATGGAGGCCAAAATTGATAGTAAGCGAATGTAGAGGATCAGAAAAGGGAGTGGTTTTTTAAGTGGAACTGATGTGGGAGCAGAAGGATCAAGGGGTGGGCTGTGTTTGGCTTGGAGGGAAGATGTTAAAGTTAGTCTAAAAACTTTTTCTACACATCATATTGATGTATTGGTTGAGGATAGTAATGGTCAAGGAGAATGGCGTTATACGGGTTTCTATGGATCACCGTATGTAAATGTTCAGCCGGATTCGTGGAGGATACTAAGGGTGCTAGGGCAAGAACAACAATTTCCGTGATTGGTTAGTGGGGATTTTAATGAAATTCTTTACTCTTATGAGAAGAGTGGAGGACAATTGAGAGAGGAAAGAAGAATGGCAACTTTTAGAGAAGTTTTGGAGGATTGCAATTTGATGGATTTGGGATTTTAAGGCACTTGGTTTACATGGGAAAGAGGGAATTTACCAGAGACGAATATTAGAGAAAGGCTTGACAGGGGTGTGGCTAATGAACAATGGATGCATGTTTTTCCACAAGGAATGGTTCGGCATTTACCTCATTCAATTTCAGATCATTGCCCTCTTTTTATTCATACAGGAAATGAGGATCAAGTTAGGAGAAGGCCCCGGTTTAAGTTCGAAGCATGGTGGACACTAGAGGAGTCTTTTGAGGAAGAGATCAAAAAGTCTTGGGGGATGTCAACTGGCACGATTTCCAAGAAATTGGAGAGTTTACAGTACTGGTTGTTAAGGTGGGCAAGCCTAATCAAGTATGATAGGGACAAAACGAAGAAAGAGCTTACAAAGGAGTTGGGAATTCTTTTAGATGGGGAGAGGAATGATGATACAACGGCAAGAATTATTGAGACTAGAATAAATTTAAATATAGAGATTGACAAAGATGAAATGTATTGGGAACAGAGAGCAAGAGCAAATTTGCTGAAACTGGGAGATAAAAATTCAGCATTTTTTCACAAATATGCCTCAGCTCGAAGACGAATTAATACTATCAACAGGCTGGAAACAGAGGATGGGCAGGAAGTTACCGCTGATTTTGAGATTAGCGAAACAGCCTCCAGGTATTTTCAGAAATTGTTCTCATCGAGTGGTGTGGAGGATTCGGAACATATTCTTGCGGGTATCAATCATACCATATCCTCTGACATAAATTCAAGTTTACAATTACCTTATTCAGTGGATGAAATTCAGAAAGCGCTTAAAGGGATGGGACCAACTAAAGCACCAGGGTATGATGGTTTTCCAGCTTTGTTTTTTCAGAAGTATTGGCATATAGTGGGGAAAGATGTTGTGGAGTTTTGCCTTGGAGTGTTAAATGAAGGGAAGGAGCTTGATCCCGTAAATAGAACAGATATTGTGTTAATTCCAAAAATCTCGAATCCTACAAGTCTGGTTAATTCCAGACCGATTAGTCTTTGCACAATTTTATATAAATTAGTGGCAAAAACTATAGCAAACAGATTGCAGGAATTTATTGGAATGTGCATTGATACTGCTCAGAGTGCTTTTGTTCCTGGAAGGTTAATCTAGGATAATGTGCTGATTGGGTATGAGATTCTTCACACATTGCGTCAGAAGCGTTTTGGGAAAAAAAGGCTGATGGCGGTTAAGCTTGACATGAGTAAAGCTTATGACAGAGTGGAATAGAGTTATTTGAAGCAAGTTTTGCTGAAAATGGGGTTTGCTGAGAGATGGGTAAATTTAGTCATGCAGTGCATTTCAACAGTCTCTTACACAGTGAATATAAATGGGAATAGGAGTAGGCATTTTTACCCCACTAGAGGATTACGTCAAGGTGATCCGCTTAGCCCGTATCTTTTTCTGATTTGTAGTGAAGGCCTTTCAGCTTTAATTAGGCAGGCAGTAGGAGCATGGGCTTTTCGGGGAGTTAAGGCGAGTAAAAGAGGACCAGCAATTTCTCATCTATTGTTTGCGGATGATAGTCTTCTATTTGGGGAAGCCACTAAAGAACGAGCATCTTTTTTGAAAGAGACACTAAAGCAATATGAGCAAAGTTCGGGACAATGTGTGAATTTCAATAAGTCCACTATTTTCTTCAGTTCGAATACTTTGGAAGGGGTGAAACAAGAAATATCGAATGTTTTGGGGATGCGACGTTCTAATAATATTGAAAAATACTTAGGTCTCCCTAATGTGGTGGGCAGAAAGAAGAGAGAGTCTTTCAGAACTTGAAGGATAAGATTACTCAAAGAATTGGTCAATGAAGTTCTCGGTATTTATCACAAAGAGGAAAGGAAGTCTTTATCAAGTTAGTCCTTCATGCTATCCCAACTTATGCAATGACGTGTATCCTTCTACCGAAGTCTTTTTGTGGGGAGTTGGAAAGTATATTTGCAAAGTATTGGTGGCAGCATGGGAAAGATAAACGGGGGATACACTGGTGTCAATGGAAGTTTTTGTGCCGAGCTAAGGAGGAGGGGGGTTTAGGTTTTCGAGATATGTCAAAATTCAATATATCCTTATTAGCAAAGCAGGGCTGGAGACTGATGACTAATGTTGATTCTTTAGTTGCGAAAGTGCTAAAAGCCAAATATTATCCAAATGAGCAATTTTTAAATTCTAGGTTGAGAAATTCGAGTTCTTATACTTGGAAAAGCATATGGGCTGCAAAGGATGCTTTGAGGAAGGGTTTAGTCTGGCGTGTGGGTACAGGAAGTAGTATTTCCATTAATTCTGATGCATGGATTCCAGAGGCTATTAATTTTCAATTATCATCACAGATTGAATTGATTCGTGATCATTGCGTTAATGTGCTGATTGACAGTAATACGCAAAAATGAAAAGAGGAGTTAGTAAAAGATACCTTTGTTGAGGTTGATGCCGATCGAATTCTGCGTATACCGTTGGCCAGCAGTCCACATGAGGATTTCTTGGCATGGGGAGGTGAAGCCTCGGGGGAGTTTTCGGTACGGAGTGCGTATAAACTATTACAAAATAGTGAAGATAACCCTAGAGCTTACGCTTTACAAACCAGCTATAGAAAATTTTACAAGAAATTGTGGCTCCTAAATCTACTGACAAAAACAAAAATCACAGTATGGAAGATCACATGGCATTTCCTGGCCACAAGAGTTAATCTACAGCACAGAAGGCTTATCGTTGACCCTAGTTGCCAACGATGTGGAGAAAGGGCTGAAACGACTGATCATCTTTTCCGTGAGTGTCCTGCTACAGTGGAAATTTGGTTAGTTTTGCAATTTCAGAATATGCTGGGTAATCATGACATAAACTTTGAACAGTGGCTTATTTGGGTTTGTGAGCAGTTAAACATGCATAGCTTCAGGATCTTTTGCTGTGCTCTGTAGGCCATTTTGGGGGATCAAAACTTGAGAGTTCATAATCAGAAAGTTAGTACTGGAACTGAAATGGGAAAATTTATAAACACTTATCTGGCAAAAATTGATGGACTGAAAAATAAAAGACTCGGCAAAATAGATCAACTACAGATGTGGACCTACCCACCTCAAGAGGCTGTGAAGATGAACTTTGATGGTGCCTTTGATGGTCATAATCACATTTCGGCGTCGGGAGTAGTGGTAAGGGATAATGAAGGGGTCGTTTTGCTCTCATGGTCAAAAATACATAAAGGGACTTACCAGGGCAGATCAGCGTCGGAGCAGGATGAACAACAGATGTTGAGAGATGCGGTACGGGAGCCAGATTGATGGAGGAGTCCAGAGAATAGTTTTTGGAAAGGAGAAGTCACAAAATGAAAGATCTGGAAGGGGGAGGCTTCTGCTGAAATGAAATCGGTTTTCAAGGAGGCATTATGACGTGAGTGACATTTTGCAGATTTCAAGGCGTTTTGATTGGGTGATGGGTCGGTGGGTTATTATTACTATTTTAAAACTCCAACTAGGCTACAGGTTACCAAAATATCTAGATATTTTTTGCATTTTCTCTTTTTGTTTTGAACAGATACGGGCATTTGCAGTTGGGCTTCGAACTTTTTCTTTTAGTTTTGGTTTGGTTTATTTGTTTTTAGTTCAGTTTAGTATAATAAAAAAGCCCAATCAATATTTTCAAAAAAAAAACAATTAAAAATACATAAATAGATAAACATGTGATATGAAATAAATAATAATCAATAAAACTTTCACAAAATATAAAATCAAATGAGAAAATGAATAATATGTTTAATCATTGAATAAAAAAATATAATGATTTCCAAAATAATTTAATATATATATATAAAAATTATAATAAAAGTAAATAATTTAATAATTTAATACACATAAAAACAATTAATAAATAGTCTATAATAATTTTATATAAAAAAACATATATATTAATCATAAAATTACATATGTAAACAAAATAGTTATATAATATAAATAGATTTTATATAAAAATAAAATTTTAAAAATAATATGATATAATATGATACTCTATAATATAGAAAAAGTGCATAATATAATAAATAAATTAAAAAAATGTAATGAAAAAATATTAAACTAAATAATAATTAATAATTTAATATATATAAAGATAAAAAAATATAAAATAATGTAAACTATTTAATATAATAGAATAGTTTAATATAATGTAAAATAATAAAATAAAATAAAAAGATAAAAAATAAAATAAAATAAAACGAATAAACAGGGGTTAAAACAACAATTAAAACAAATTAAAAGGATTGAATAAAAAACGCGCGTTAAATATCAAGGATTAAGATGGCAATTAAGCCTCTTTTCAAAACAGCGTCGTTCCGATTTTGGTCTTTAAACTGCCCGTGGATTCAATTGAAATAGAATATGAGTTTTGGGGCCAAATTAAAAAAATAAAATGAATTTAAATTAAACGGAACTAAAAACAATAAAAATGAGGAAGGACTGAAATAGCAATTAGACCATTTAACGAAAACACGCGGATCCTGCCTTTGGGTCGGGTCAAAGCGCGGGTCTGGCCTACTAACCAGCGTCGTTTTTAACCTTATGGGAAACCTCCAAAACGGTGTCGTTTCCTTATAGTTATAAAAGTAAAAAAATAATCAGATAAATCATTTTGAAACTGTTTTTTTTTTTAATTTGAAAACGCTCTCAAACTTCTCTCGCTTTTGTTCGGAACGACCATCAGTCTTCTCAGGCCACGTGCCCCACGCGCCTTCTTGGCCCATGGCCGAATGCTGGAAACTTCGTTTTTCGGTCAAGAATCAAAAGGTAAAATCCTTTTCTTTATTTTTAAAACTCTGTTTATATGTGGAAATATATAAAAAATAAAAGAAAAATAAAATAGAAAGAAAAACCTCTGCGAATGGTTTCTGTTCTTTTATTTCTCTGGATCTTTGAATATTTTTGTATTCTTTTATTTCTGTCCCTCCCCCTTCCGTATTACAAATTCTTGGGTTTTTTATAACCCGAAAATAAAAAAAGGAAACATATTTTTTTCTATATTTGCTACCACCTCTTTCCTTTTTGCAGGCAATTGATGAAGATCTCGGCGGCGATGGAGTGATTTGGCGCGCATCGCGGCGCTATCGAGGGAGCGAGGGTTGCGGCACGATGGTAGTGGCCTGGGTGCGAGGAATCTGTTGCGGCGCCTAGGGTTTCCCCAGAAACCCTAGGTCTCTGAGTTTAGTTTAGGAGTTGGGCCATTTTGGGCCTGTCTGTTGGTGTTGGGTTAGTGGTTTAGGAATGGGCCTTGTAAGTGTGTTTTGGGTCTGGGTCTGAGGGTGTATTCGGGTAATGGGTCAATATTTTGTAACTGGACTTTGGTGAACTGGACTTTTTATTTTTTATTTTTTGTTTATTTTTTATTCTTGCTTTCCTAGGCTGGGCAAAATGGCCCTATTACAGCTGCCCCTCTTTGCTCATTGTCGTGTAACGAGAATAGAACAAAGACAATAGAAGGACCAATTTTGCCCGGTCTTGGCCAAACCTCGAATTCTTTGATCCTCATGTTCTTCAAATGGCTTCCAGTCCGAACTGCATCTTCAGGGGTACTGGAATTTCATCTTGATTTCAGTAAGTTTGACGGCTTCAATCTGCTTCACTGCAACTTCAGGAAGGTAATATCTACTATCTTTTAATCTGCTCCATGCAAACTCAAAGAGGCAAGGCTGATATTTTTTATTTGCTTCTTGCAACTTCAAGAATGCCAAATTTATTATCTTCGATCTGCTTCCTACAACTTCAGGAAGATAAGATCTGAAAGTGTCTTCGGTATACTTCCTGTAACTTCAGGAAAATGAGATCTGTTGTCTTCATTCTGCTCCGCTGCAACTTCAGGGATGCAGGCTAGTATCTTTTATCTGCTTCCTACAACTTCAGGAAGATGAGATTTGAAAGTGTCTTCGATCTACTTCCTACAACTTCAGGAAGATAAGATCTGAAAGTGTCTTCGATCTACTTCCTACAACTTCTGGAGGATAAGATCTGAAAGTGTCTTCGATCTACTTCCTACAACTGAAGATAAGATCTGTTGCCTTCGATCTACTTCCTACAACTTCAGGAAGATAAGATCTGAAAGTGTCTTCAATCTACTTCCTACAACTTCAGGAAGATAAGATATGTTGTTTTCGATCTACTTCCTACAACTTTAGGAAGATAAGATCTGAAAGTGTCTTTGATCTACTTCCTACAACCGAAGATAAGATCTGTTGTCTTCGATCTACTTCCTACAACTTTAGGAAGATAAGATCTAAAAGTGTCTTCGATCTACTTCCTACAACTTCAGGAAGATAAGATTTGTTGTTTTCGATCTACTTCCTACAACTTTAGGAATATAAGATTTGAAAGTGTCTTTGATCTACTTCCTACAACTTCAGGAAGATAAGATCTTCTGTCTTTATCGACTTCCTACAACTTCAAGAAGATAAGATCTTATGTCTTCAGTCTACTCCCTACAACTTCAGGGAGATAAGGCTGAAACTCTTTTCGATCTGCTTCCTACAACTTCAGGAAGATGAGATCTTCTGTCTTCAGTCCACTCCCTACAACTTCAGGGAGATAAGGCTGAAATTCTTTTCGATCTGCTTCCTACAAGTTTAGGAAGATGAGATCTTCTGTCTTCAGTCTACTCCCTACAACTTTAGGGAGATAAGGCTGAAATTCTTTTTGATCTACTTCCTACAACATCAGGAAGATGAGATCTTCTGTCTTCAGTCTACTCCCTACAACTTCAGGGAGATAAGGCTGAAATTCTTTTGATCTACTTTCTACAACTTCAGGAAGATAAGATCTTCTTTCTTCAGTCTACTCCACTACAACTTCAGGGAGATAAGACTAAAATCTTCTTTTGATCTACTTCCTACAAATTTAGGAAGATAAGATCTTCTTTCTTTAATCTACTCCACTACAACTTCAGGGAGATAAGACTAAAATCTTTTTTTGATCTACTTCCTACAACTTCAGGAAGATAAGATCTTCTGTTTTTAGTCTACTCTACTACAACTTCAAGGAGATAAGACTAAAATCTTCTTCGATCTGCTTCCTACAACTTCAGGAAGATGAGATCTTCTATCTTCAATCTACTCCACTACAACTTCAGGGAGATAAGACTGAAAGTGCTTTTGATCTGCTTCCTACAACTTCAGGAATATGAGATCTGCAAATTCACCAGTATTGCTACATCGTCCACTGAGGGACATGTCCTGTAGACTCGATTCTATATGTTTATATCACATGACTAAGATGCTATAATCAGAATGAATCAAATGCTTCTAGCTACATGTATTATGAGTGACACGAATGTAACATGTCATGAAAATGATTCCTTTTAAAGAATTAGGATGCAATGATTGGAATGAATCAAATGCTCCTAATGAGATTTGTTATGATGCAAAAGTGTTATGAGTATGCTTCCTATTTTAAATGTCATCACTCATACATCCGTCAAGGTTCCATCTTCGTTCCCCTTGAAGTATCATTTTCTTGCTCAATTATTTTGCTCCGTGGTAATTCTGAGCCCACTCCATCTGAACCTTGGGACATGAAGTTGGTACCTACCACTGCAACTACAAGGGAATAACATTTGGTTTCTTCCATCCTTCTTTTACCACTCAAAGGTATAGGACTTGTATTGTTTTCCATTAATTTAATCTGTTACACCATTCCCTGGATGTATGAGTCTGAAATTACATGAATGCAGGGTCTCCCGACAATGATCCCCTTTTACACTTGGCTTGACCTTGTTCGTCATTTGCCGATATGGTATCACCAACGAAATTGTCATATCCAATAAGAATCCGAAGAGATAATCATTTTCCAATATTTCCAATCCCTTAGACTTGGTGAGTTCTGAACAATAGTCCTGTTTCAGATTCTCATATTATTTAGAAGCTTCAGAATAATATACGAAACTCCTTTTATGAAAGTGTTTTTAGTCCATTAATCATTATTTCAATATAAAATGCTTGAAAAAGGTCACAAAAATGGACGAGAAAGAAATTAATCAGGAGCATAGCTCGAAACAAATAAGTTAATCAAAGATCACCAAGGCAATAAATGAAAATTGATTTGGGTGTATCTTGAAAAGAATAAAGCAATCGAAGATAACAAAAAATGACTAAGATAGAAGCTAGGTGCCCCAGATATCGCAGCCTGAGCTTATTTGTTCCAACTTCTTGAGGACCATTTTAAGCTTAATATGTGTTTAGGTGATCCAGAGTACTTTGTCGATGCCCCAAGGCGTAACATACTTCCTCATTGCTAATTCAGACGTAGCAAGACTACTGTATGCCCCACTTTTTATTCAAAATTTGAACCGCCCTTTTCGGGTTTTCAACTCAAAGCCCCTTTGGTCTCAAAGCGCCCTTTGCGGGTTTTCGCTTTGGCCTCTCCCATTTTTTTTTGAGGCGCCCTTTACGGGTTTTCACCTTGGTTTTTCCTCTTTCAGGTCAAATGTTTCTTGACTGAACCTGAATTCACCGGATTGGGCAAGTCTTCACCACCTGTCTCGGTCAATATCAATGCTCCTCTAGAACAGGTCTTCTTTGGCATCTACTTTCCTCTAAAATCATTTTATAGAAGAAAAGTATTTTTCAACATCAGATTTCCTTGTGGAATTCTCTAGAATGAACCTCTTTGTCCTAAGTTCGCATCATCCAATCGTGATGGATAATTTTTAACCTTTTCTTTGATTAGGTTCAATTGGCAAAAACGTTTCAATTCCATAATGGGTAAGATGTTGCCTCAACAAAAGTTTTGGCAGACGTTCAATAAGACAGAGGGTAAATGGTAGCTTCTTATGCCAATCTTTACAATTCTTAGCCACCTTTCTTTTTTTTTTTGCAACTTTTGTTGCATTTGTGATATACTGCCTGATCTTTGTAAACTTTGACTTTGTACAGTTATTTAAACGCGATCCTTTATGGCATTTTGCTAGCATCTGATCTTTTTTTTTTTGCGATTTGATGGCTATCAACTTTGTAGCATTGATATATGAAGCTACTTCCACCCTTTTAACGAAGTAGACGGCGACCATAACGGTAAATTGATGACAACTTGAAGCATTCGATAAGATTGGACCCATAATATCCATGCCCCACATATAGAAAAGTCTGTGAAGAAAATAGAAGAGTTACATAAATCTTGTCTTCTTCAATTCAGTATTTGTGGTATGACTGATGCAATCCCTTCCATGGTAGACCAATAGTGCATCATCCTCTTGTTTAGCCCGTGTCTTATTTGTCCAAGCATGTCCTGATATGATCGTGGGAAAACATCTTTGATTTCTCGAAGATAATTCAATAATGTCTCGCCTTATTTCTGTGATGAGCTAGGCTACAATCTTCACTCATTTCCTAGACTTGCAATATCCCATGACCCTTTGTAGAGTAAGGTCTGTTTTTCATCTTGTTAAACCATTCTTAACAAGTCAGAAGATATGTCACAATCTCTATCATCTTCAAAGTTCTGAGATCCCCTAGACCCATATCTCGTTCAGAAAGGGAGTCAGTAACAACATCACTTATGTCATTGATATCTGGGTACCTAGGTACAAAGGCGAACGAATCCAAAGAATAAATGATTCTAAGGATGAGTATTTGTATGATACGGTCATGAATAAAGAATGAAAGAATATGATAAAAGAATATACAATATGAAATGGAAAGAATAAAAGAATATTTGCTTAAAAAATACATTTTATTGAAATAAAATTTTGAACATAAGCCTATTTCACAAAAGGGTTCTTGTTGCCTCTAGGCTTAAGGCAACAAGCATGTTTTGAACATTACTCTAGACTAGCTCTAAAAATACAGGGATCTCTTCCACAGTCCCATTATTCAAAATACTCTCAAGTATGCAAGGGCTTGGAAACTTTATTATCTAATTCCCTCTTCGTTTTGATTTCTTCAAGGAGTCAGACCTTTCTTGCCTCCTCCTCCAATTACCGCATTTACTACCTCGTCAAATTGATCATGTTTTGATGAATCATCGAATTTCAAAACTCCCATTTTAATGAACCTTTTGACCAACTTTTTAAACGTAGTACAGTTTTCGATTGAGTGCCCCGTTATTCTTGCATGGTAGTCGCATTGAGCGTTGAAGTCATACTATTTAGGATATGGGGGCTGTAACAGCTTTAGATAAAATGGAGACACCACATGTGTATCAAATAAACTTCGATATAGCTCCTTATATGTCATCAGGATTAGCGTAAATTGGAGCCTTTCAGAGTTTTGCCGTAGAGAGACCTGATTGCTGGTAGTTGCCATCCTTGACTGGTTTACTGTAATCGGCTCTGAATGGCTCTTGTTATACCTACCGGTACTATTTGCTTTTTTTTCCTTCTTCTTCAGAGCCTTTGAAGTCCATTCTCTCCTTTCTTTTGTTTCTACCAAAACAACTGGTTTGGCTTGATCATCACTCGGGTTAAGACCTGAACCCATTTGGAAATTCCATAGGGCCGAAGTATCAATTTGACATTGGAGTTCAATAATGACGGGTCCCGCATGCGAATGCGTGTCTGGTTGAGTCGGGACACCTTTTGGGGAATAAACAATGTCTTCCTCATCATCCACACTATTGACTGCTGGGCCAATCCTCTTTTCAAGTCTTTCAGCTAGTAACTGGGTTAACTGGCCAATCACATTCTTTTGGAACTCTAGCATTTGTTCCCGCATTTCTTGCTGAGTCTTGTTCAATTGCCCCTGCATCTATATTTGCATTTGTTCTATTCTCTCCAACCTTTGCTCTATGTTTTCCAGGTTAACTGAAATATTTTTACCTAATTAGGGTCTTTTTGTAAAAGTCTAATGCAAATGATGCAATGTAATGCAAATGCATGAATGCAAAGAGGTATGATTCTGATTCAACTTCATTTTAGAAAACTCTATTAGAAAACAAAACCCTTTACATAAAACGGACTACAAACATGCTTTCGCTAAAGTTTTGATTTTACTAAATAACAGAGCTAATTCTTGACCATGATTTGAATGTTGTTCATGCTCAATGTGTCAACCTATATTGCCAAAGTCTGTAGATGATCAGTTACTTCTTGAATCTGGACTATTACTTCCTCCATGAGGTAATCCCTACTTCTAACTTGGTTATAGGAACGACGAAGCTCTTCCTTCCAATGCCCTTCTCTTGTTTCAAGAAACTTGATTTGAAGTTCATAGCTGTGCGATGCTGTTGCTAACTCTTCAATCTTACCTTTCAGGCTTGACTTTAACTCGATTGTGGAATTATGGTTTCGATGGTGATGAAGAGACTGTCCAAGCTTAGCATTGATTTTCAAAAGAAAACTTGTAAAGTATTGATCATTCACCCTAGCTGGTGCCATATAATGAGTCACAAAGCCATACTCAGAAAGATTCTTCCGCTTCCATGACTTATAAAGATCATAATTTTTCCTATCAAGGGGCAGACAACTGAGGAACTGTAGAGCTCCAGGAAGTTTAGATTGTATCTGTTCAAACATTTTTCCAACTCTAACCACCGGTGAAAGGCGTCTATTCTGGTTCATCTCTTTGAATATGGAGGATCAAAACGAATTCCCTTCATTTCTCCACAACGAATCATATCCCTTGCAATGTTGTTTGGATCACAATAAGGAGCCGAGTTGACAACGGCCCATCCTTCAATCCTAGATGGCTCCACCAACTTCTTGTTGTTAAAATTCCAATGCCCATTCCTTGGAGAGAAATCTCCACTATTGCACCTTCTTAACCTTGGTGCTGGCAAAATACGTCCATCCACTTGGGTGAAATTAGAGTTGATATTAACACCACAAGATTTCAGCATTGATTCAGCATCATAATTTAGACAAAACATTCATCTTTTCTTGAGGCATCTGTCTCGATTTTTCAACCAGAGAAGCTCTTTGGAAAGTTGATCAAATACCGAACCAGGTTGAATTCTCATGGTAGTTGATACATCGATATTTAATGAAAGACCTCCTTGAGTTGCTCTGAAACTTGAATGGAAACCCCTACAGCCAAGGGCACTTTTTCTAATGTCTATGAAGTTGTTCTGATTATCTTGAAAGATTGGCGAACAAGTGGGCATTCCTGTTTCGCAGCATACTACCTTAAAATGATATCCAGCACCCTCAGTGCTTCTTGAGAGTTTTCAGATTCCTGCCCGCGCAGAGCATTTTGAACTGCTTGCATGGGTATCCTCGCAGCATAGCTCTAAAGTTGAGGTACTCAAACCAGCAGATTCCTCGATCCTCACCCATTATAGGCTCAAATGGACCGAGTTCAGTTCAGGGGAATACATTTCCCTATGGCCATGCGGAAGTGAAAACTTCACGAAGACATAGGTACAGATGTATTCCGGAAGCAATCCACTAGCCTATGCGGAGGTGAAAACCTCACGAAGGCATAGCTTCTTGCTCCCACTTAAGGGTACGACCACGACGGTCATGCAGTGCAATGCAGAGAGATATATTCACATGCAATAAAAGGATCATGTTTTAAAAAACCAAAATTTTAAATTCAGACAAAAGGACATGAAATTATCAATTTTACGGATTGACTCTCTTAGGTCCCCAGTGGAGTCGCCAAGCTGTCAAAACCATTTTTAAAATCCATTTAAAAAACGAGGGTCGAATTTTAAAAACAAAAATGGGAGTCGCCACCAATCCCTTTTTACTTAGGTGTGATTGGATCACCTTGTAAAACTCTTTATTTTAAAACATTTGATTTTGGTCTACGAAAAATAAGAAAACGGGTTCGGGAGTCGATTACGTACGAGGAAGGGTTAACATCCTCGTAACACCCAAAAATTGATACCTAATCAATAGAATCATGTCCAAATGTTTGAAATTTAAAAAGTTTTAAAATAAGATCCCTTATTAGAAAAAAAAACCAAGACTTACCTATTTCAAAGAAATAAAAAATACCATACCCAATAAGTTAGGATACAACATCTCATAACTTTGAAGCTAGGTGCATCTCTATTTTAGAAAATTCTTACCTTGAGACACAAAACATACACCCAATAAGTTAGGATACAACGTTTTGATTTCTCAAGAATAAGTTTTTTTAGTTGAAATTGATAAGCTTCAATTTTGAAAATGGAAGGATATCTAATATTTTAAGTTTTACGAGAAAAATCACAACCCAATAAGTTAGGGCACGATTCTTCTCTAAGACTCTAAATATCACATACCACCGTTAAAAAATATTTTACAAAAAAAAAACTTTAATTTAAAAGATATTTTTATATATACATAAAATGTTTGGGTAAGATTTTGTAGGAATACATTACAACGTACATATTTAATATTAACTACAAATTATCTCATAAATGATAAAAGAATAATATATCATAAATAAATAAAATACTATGTAATAACATGAATAAATAAAATACTACGTTAAGCAATGATAAGCAATTAAAAATACATAAATAGATAAACATGTGATATGAAATAAATAATAATCAATAAAACTTTCACAAAATATAAAATCAAATGAGAAAATGAATAATATGTTTAATCATTGAATAAAAAAATATAATGATTTCCAAAATAATTTATATATATAAAAAAATATAATAAAAGTAAATAATTTAATAATTTAATACACATAAAAACAATTAATAAATAGTCTATAATAATTTTATATAAAAAAAACATATATATTAATCATAAAATTACATATGTAAACAAAATAGTTATATAATATAAATAGATTTTATATGAAAATAAAATTTTAAAAATAATATGATATAATATGATACTATATAATATAGAAAAAGTGTATATATAATAAATAAATTAAAAAACATGTAATGAAAAAATATTAAACTAAATAATAATTAATAATTTAATATATATAAAGATAAAAAAATATAAAATAATGTAAACTATTTAATATAATAGAATAGTTTAATGTAATGTAAAATAATAAAATAAAATAAAATAAAACAAATAAACAGGGGTTAAAACAGCAATTAAAACAAATTAAAATGATTGAATCAAAAACGCGCGTTAAATATCAGGGATTAAAATGGCAATTAAGCCTCTTTTCAAAACGACGTCATTCCGGTTTTGGTCTTTAAACTGCCCGTAGATTCAATTGAAATAGAATATGAGTTTTGGGGCCAAATTAAAAAAAAAAAAAGAATTTAAATTAAACGAAATTAAAAACAATAAAAATTAGGAAGGACTGAAATATCAATTAGACCACTTAACGAAAACACGCGGATCCTGCCTTCGGGTTGGGTCAAAGCGGGGATCTGGCCTACTAAACGGCGTCGTTTTTAACCTTATGGGCAACCTCCAAAACGGTGCCGTTTCCTTATAGTTATAAAAGTAAAAAAATAATCAGATAAAATCATTTTGAAACTGTTTTTTAAAAAAAAAAATTTGAAAACGCTCTCAAACTTCTCTCGCTTCTGTTCGGAACGACCATCAGTCTTCTCAGGCCAGGCGCCCCACGCGCCTCCTTGGCCGGTGGCCGGAGGCTGGAAACTTCATTTTTTGGTCAAGAATCAAAAGGTAAAATCCTTTTCTTTATTTTTAAAACTCTGTTTATATGCGGAAAAATATAAAAAATAAAAAAATAAAATAGAAAGAAAAACCTCTGCAAATGGTTTCTATTCTTTTATTTCTCTGGATCTTTGAATATTTTTGTATTCTTTTATTTCTGTCCCTCTGTATTACAAATTCTTGGGTTTTTTATAACCCGAAAATAAAAAAAGGAAACATATTTTTTTCTATATTTGCTACCACCTCTTTCCTTTTTGCAGGCAATTGATGAAGATCTCGGCGGCGATGGAGTGATTTGGCGCGAATCGCGGCACTATTGAGGGCGCGAGGGTTGCGGCGCGATGGTAGGTGGCCTAGGTGCGAGGAATCTGTTGCTGCGCCTAGGGTTTCCCCAGAAACCCTAGACCTCTGAGTTTAGTTTAGGAGTTGGGCCATTTTGGGCCTGTCTGTTGGTGTTGGGTTAGTGATTTAGGAATGGGCCTTGTAAGTGGGCTAGTCAGGTAGTGGTGTGTGTAACACCCCAAACCCGGCCCACAAGCCATGACCGGATCCGGTATGTCACGGAGTAAAAAGGAGTTTGAAAGGTTTGTACTAATAGTAGAAAATTTAAAAAAATTTATTAAGGGTATAAAACGGTGTTTGCTAAAACTCAAGTGGGTTGATTTGGTAAATCCGATTGAGTTAAAAATCCCTTTTAAAACCATTTGATTATTTAGATTTTAGAACATTAAAGTGATCAATAGCTTAGAAAATTTCATTACCCGATGGTAACATTTTTTTTTTGAAAACGCGTACGAGTACTTATTTTTGAAAACGTTACTTTTAACCGATTTGCATAACCTTTCGTAAGTTCATCAGTTATATAATAAAGTAAAAACAACTACCTAAACATCCAAAATAATAATAAGCGGCCATATTTCAACCCAATCGAATTGTAGTGAATAATAGACTTAAAGCGGGGCAGAATAAAATTTCGAGTCAACAAAACCAACATGGCCGCCTCGAGCTCTCCTCGGCTCCGCATCCGCGCTCTACTCACCTGCAAGATGATATGGGAAGGGGTGAGTCACCAAGACTCAGTGTATAACTCCCCAACCCGGAAATAACACTCATACACAAGATATTAGTATGACATGCAATTATGCAACCCAACCTAGCCATCCATGCTCCTTTTCTACCCCATGTGGTACCAAACCACTGGTGGTGCCAAACCACTGGTGACTTATAGTCACGATATCCGTCAATACGTGTGGTGCCAAACCACTGGTGACCGAAGTCACAATCAAATGATGGGGCCAACCCATCGTGTGATACCAAATCACTGGCGTCGATCCCGTATCTCAAATGTGGGGCCAACCCACGGTGGTTCTAAGCCACAGGGACGAGACACTATGAGGTGCCAAACCTCTGGAGGTACCAAACCTCTGGTGACCGTAGTCACAATGTGTTACCAAAACACTGGTGTCCGTCGACACGAATATTACTCCCTCTCGTCAATCCAACCATCATCATGCTCATATCACAAGTATCATGATCCCATATATCATGCAATCGTATAAAGCATAGCATTTCACAGCATATGATGGCATACACTACAATTATCGTAGATCGAGTAATAGGGGACTTACCCGAAACCAAGCTTATGCCCACTAGGCAAAATTTCCACATGAGAGGTTATTAATATTATCAAATAACAGTTTATACTAATAAAGTGTGTAAGAGCTTACACACCTATTTAATCGGAGGTCTAAAAGAAATCCCGGGTCTACGTGATATTATAAAAATCCCGAACTTGTCCTCGTATAGCTCCTATTATTCGGCCATCACGGGTTAGTATTTAGGGGTCTCATTTGATTAACTAACAAATCCAAAGTTATTGGTCATAAGATAACAAAATAGAGCCTTAGGTCGAACCTTTATTAGTCCTAAATCACGTGGTTTGGAATCCCAGAAACTTCTGGTTTCATAGCCGATTTACCCCCTAAAGTCAAAGTGCATAAATCGATCATACATAAATGCCAAAATGGCCCTTGGCCGAATGTCAATAACCTCATACCTTGTCTACCGAAGTTCTGAAATTTCCCTTGTGCATTAAATAATCAAGACCCTATACGCCAAAAGTCAGATTCGACCTTAAATACGTAAATCCACATCTAAAACCCCTAGTCGAAATTACGAGTCACCATACCTCGAAGAAGCGAGACCCGAAAGACGCTTCCAAGCCCCTTTAGCTTCGGCTACACAAGAAAGATATACCATTAATATGGCCTATGCTCATTCGGCCTATCCATACAAGGGCTTTAACTCGTGCCTTCGACATGCATTAAAAGAGATGGGTTAAAACCGGAAGTTGAGAGAAGGCTTACTTACAAACAGATTCGACTAGGCCCTTCAATTGACGATGAAGAAGTAGGCCACAAGTGGAGAAGTTGGATTCATCGATGGGGTGTCTTTAAAGGGCCATGCACAGAGCGAAAAAGAAATAAAATGGATAGGTGAGTCTCACGATGATTCGGCCAAGCTTTGTAGAAGAAAGGATTGAGTTGTTGGCTAGTTCAAGAGAAATCAAGGAGAGAAAAAGGAGAATTTTCGGCACCCTCTTCCTCTATTCAAAACCGTAACAAACTTCATGGGGGTCCCTATTGCAATGCTTCATTCGGCCAAGGAGAGTTTGAAAGAATAGTGGAACAAAAATGTAAAAGAGGAGGAACACACAACAAAATAAAAAAAAATATCAAAAACTTAGGCCATGCTTCTCTTTTTGCTAGACTCCATGGCCGGCCAACACCACCCTCTTTCCTAGACTTCAATCCCCCACCCATAAGCATATTTCCCATAATATTCTTTCTATTTCCAACAAACAAATAAATTAAAGAAAGAAAGAAAAAGAATTTAACCCATACATCTTATACATATAAATTAATCCACCCAAGATACAATGCCCATGCTCCTAATAAAATAAGAGAGTTTTACCTCATGCTTATGCAGAAAAATGATAAACAATTGAGCAAAAAGAAAAGGGGGGGCACCACATTTGGCCTCCACGCGTGCATGTGCCCATGCACAGATCAGAATTAGCGCCAGAATAAAGAAAAAGGAAGGCAAATCATCCAGGTGCTGCCCTTGAGTCTCGAACCCGAGACCTGGGGTAGAGACTCCTGCGCCTCAACCACTCGACCTACAGGACTTCCGTGACAAAACGCGCTGCATATTTCTTTTAACCTATGCTTGCTTATCCTTATTGCTTTAGCGCTAAAACAAAAGAAATTAGAAGCACCCGAGCGCTTAACGGGATTCGAACGCGAGTCCCCGAGCTGCAACGAATCGCCACGCCCCTGGCCACTTTGCCAAGGTATAAATTGTGATATGAACTCAACAAAATTTTCTTTTAAAGTTTCATAGCTAGCCCTCTCGTTTAAATCACCAAAGCCCAAAAAGAAATACCACATGCAGCCACCATGACTCGAACTTCAGACTTGCTGAAGCCCCTATACAACCTAGCGCCCCAGCCATTCGGCCAGAGCGTTCATTGTGCCACAAACTCAACGAATTTATTATTATTCCTTTCTCCTTCATGACAACAACAACAACAAAAATAAAACTCCTCCCACGCGAATCGAACCTGAGCCCAGCGCCCTTAAGTGGCGCCCCAAACCACTTTGCCACACACTTTCTTTTGTCAAACTCCCCCAAATCTTTTCCTTAATTCTTATCTCGCCTAGCACCTCCCTTACAGTGTGCAAATAAAACCCTAGCCCTAAGACAGAATTTTCCTCGGGTTTCAGACTAAACCCTTAAACAACCCTACAAGGGCATTCATTCAGGCGATACAAGAAATAAAAATAATTTTATACAAATCCTCAATTCGAGATGTTACAATTCTACCCCCTTAAAAATAATTTCGTCCATGAAATTACCTGGATCAGAAGAGTTGGGGGTATTGCTGCCGCATCGCATCCTCGGGCTCCCACGTAGCTTCCTCCACGCCATGATGCCGCCAAAGGACCTTCACTAAAGGAACTGACTTCCTACGCAAAACTTTTACATCCCGATCTAGGATCTGCACAGGTTCCTCTTCCATCGTCAAATCTGGACTCACCTCAACTTCCTCAACTGCCAAGACGTGCGATGGGTCAGATCGATAGCGTCTAAGCATGGAGACATGGAACACATCATGAATCTGACTCAGTTCTGCAGGTAACTCGAGCTGATAAGCCACTGGTCCCACTCGTCTCATCACCTTAAACGGTCCAATGAACCTTGGGCTTAATTTGCCCTTCTTCCCAAATCTTAACACTTTCTTCCACGGCGAGACCTTCAGAAAAACTTTGTCTCCTACGGCAAATTCTATGTCTCTCCGCTTGAGATCAGCATAAGACTTTTGCCTATCCGAGGCTTCTTTCAACCGAGCTTGGATCTTCTTCACCTTATCCTCCGCTTCTGCAACCAGTTCCGGTCCTAACATCCGTCGCTCACCCAACTCTGACCAGCAAGTAGGCGTGCGACACCTCCTACCATATAACGCTTCATATGGTGCCATCTTAATGCTTGCCTGATAACTGTTGTTGTATGCGAACTCAGCTAATGGCAAAAATTCTTCCCAACTACCTCTGAAGTCCAAAATGCAGCCTCTTAACATGTCCTCCAAAATCTGAATAACTCTTTCCGACTGCCCGTCGGACTGTGGATGGAATGCTGTACTGAAATCCAACCGTGTACCCAAAGCCTGATGTAGTGCTCTCCAAAACCTCGACGTAAATCTGGGGTCTCTGTCTGAAATGATCGATACTGGTACGCCATGCAACCTCACTATCTCCGCTACATACAACTTAGCTAACTTCTGGAGCGAGTAATCCACTCTTACTGGAATGAAATGAGCTGACTTGGTCAGACGGTCCACAATCGCCCAAATTGAGTCCTTCTTGCTAGGCGTGAGGGGTAGCCCATTGACGAAGTCCATAGTGATCCTCTCCCATTTCCACTGAGGAATCTTCATGGGTTGAAGTAACCCTGATGGCAACTGATGTTCAGCCTTTACTCGCTGACACGTGAGACACCTTCCCACGAATTCAGTCACCTCACGCTTCAACCCTGACCACCAGAACTGCTTCCGTAAATCTCCATACATCTTGCTACCTCCAGGATGCATAGCGTATGGGCTACTATGTGCATCCTGAAGAATTCTCTGCCTCAAGCCCACATCATTCGGCATACAAGGCCGTCCTTGAAAACACATCACCCCATCACCAGTCAAACTATACCCTTCCAAACCGCCGTCTTGAATTTGTAACCTCCGTGCGTTTAAACTGTCATCCCCTAATTGTTTTTCCTTAATCTCCTCGATCCAGGTTGGCTTAACTTGCAACTCTGCTAAAAGACTTCCGTTGTCGTATAGACTAAGACGAGCAAACATCGCCCTTAAGTCTGTCACGACCTTTCGGCTCAACGCATCAGCCACCACGTTAGCCTTGCCTGGGTGGTACTCAATTGAACAGTCGTAGTCCTTCAATAGCTCAATCCATCGGCGTTGCCTCAAATTTAAGTCCCTTTGCGTTAAAAGATACCTCAGACTTTTATGATCCGTGTAGACTATCAATTTCTCCCCATACAAGTAGTGCCTCCATATTTTTAAGGCAAAAACTACTGCCGCTAACTCCAAGTCATGAGTAGGATAGTTAACCTCATGCGGTCTTAGCTGACGGGATGCATAGGCCACTACCTTCCCTTCCTGCATCAACACACATCCCAAGCCATTATGGGACGCATCACAATAAACCGTGAACAATTTCCCCACCTCAGGCTGTACCAAAATTGGAGCTTCCGTCAGAATCTTTCTTAACTTATCAAAACTTTCTTGTTGTTCCTCTGACCAAACAAATGGGACTCATTTCCTTAATAGCTTAGTCAACGGCGCTGCGATTAAAGAGAATCCTTCCACAAATCTTCGATAATACCCGGCCAGACCCAGAAAACTTCGAATTTCCGCCACTGTCCTAGGTGTTTTCCACTCCAACACCGCTTCAACTTTGCGAGGGTCTACTCTAATTCCTTCCGCTGACACCACGTGACCCAAGAAGGTCACCTCCCTAAGCCAAAATTCGCACTTACTGAATTTGGCATACAACTGCTCCCCCCTTAGTACTTGTAGAACTATGCGCAAATGCCTATCATGATCCTCCTCCGTCTTTGAGTAAACCAATATGTCGTCTATAAACACCACGACGAATTGATCTAAGTATTACTGAAACACCCTATTCATCAAATCCATGAACGCTGCCGGCGCATTGGTCAACCCAAACGGCATCACTAAGAACTCGTAATGCCCATACCGGGTACGAAATGCCGTCTTGTGCACATCAGCCTCCTTCACCTTAAGTTGATGATAGCCCGACCTAAGATCTATCTTTGAGAACACCGATGCACCCTTTAGTTGATCAAACAGGTCATCAATCCGAGGCAACGGATACCTGTTTTTGATCGTTAACTTGTTAAGCTGACGGTAGTCGATACACATCCGCATTGACCCGTCTTTCTTCTTGACAAACAGCACAGGTGCTCCCCACGGAGATATACTAGGTCGAATGAACCCTCTATCCAAGAGTTCCTGAATTTGAGCCTTCAGTTCTACCAACTCCCTTGGTGCCATTCGATAGGGTGCTATAGACACAGGTGCTGCCCCGGGCAATAAGTCTATGCCGAACTCAACCTCCCGATCCGGAGGCAGACCTGGGAGTTCTTCTGGAAACACATCAGCGAATTCCCCTACAGTTCGGACCTTCTCAACTGCTGACTCCTTAGCCTCCAAGGCATAAATTTGAACCAACAATGCTTCACACCCTTTTCTGATCATTTTCTCGGCCTTCAAGGTAGACACTACATTGGATAGATAATCTCTTCTGTTACCTATCATGACCACTTCATCACCCTCAGCCGTCTTTAGAATCATGCGCTTAGCAGCGCAATCCAACCTCGCCTGATGCTTAACCAGCCAGTCCATCCCAAGAATTAGATCGAACTCCCCAAACGGCAGTTTCATCAGATCAGCCACAAACACTACCCCTTGGAGTTCTAGGGGTATATCTTTATATAGCTTGTTCACTACCACAGAGTGCCCTAGCGGACTAATTACAGTCATCTCCCTAGAAGCAGTCTCAAAATCCAAGTTCATAGTTTCTACCACACTACTAGCCACGTATGAATGCGTCGAACCCACATCAATTAAAGCAACATAAGGGAGACCGAAAATTAGGAACGTACCGGTGATGACGTCTGGTGCGTCACCCTCCTCGCGACGCCTCGCTGCGTAGACTAAGCCGGGCTGCCTAGCTTCGATGTTGCCTGCTCCTCTGCCCTGAATTCCGCGACCTCGATTAGGACCATTGCCTCTTCTACCATTACCACGAACCGTCTGCTGTGGTCCCATATTCCTTGCTGGAGTACGGTTCTGACCCTCTGGCTGATTCCTTGCCAACTTCCAAGGACAATCCCTTACACGGTGATCCGGAGATCCACATTCAAAGCAACACCTCTCACCAGTGTAACAACCTCCCCAATGTGACTTCCCACAGCGATTACACTGAGCCGGTCTCTGATTAGTAGCCATGGTCCTTCCAGCCTGACTAGGCCCACTCTGCCTGGCCCTCTTTTGTGCACTATTTCCCGATCCAAATGACCCAACACCTCTTTTCTGCTTGTTCCTATCATAGTTCTGTCTCACAGACTCTCTGACCTTTTCGGCTACCTTGGCCTTCTCTACCAGAACAGCAAATTCACGCACCTGTTGCAGAGCAATCAACAACCTTAAATCATCCCTAAGTTCGTCTTCAAAGCGGACACAACGATCGTGCTCAGTTGCCACAACTCCCCGAGCATAGCGGCTCAGCCTCAGAAATTCTGCCTCATACTCAGATACCGACTTGTTTCCTTGTACCAGTCCCAGAAAGGTCTTCCTCTGAGTATCAGTGTAACTGGTGCCCACATACTTCTTCTGATAAGTAGCTTTGAAGTATTCCCAAGTAAGATCGTCTGCTGTAGCGCCGTCTCGAACCGTGAGCCACCACTGGTATGACTCGTCCTTTAGAAGCGACACCGCTCCTTTCAGCTTCTCTTCATTTGTTAAGTCGAGGTTGTCCATGATCCTCTCGGTTGATTCTAACCAATATTCGGCTGTACTGGGTGCGACACCTGACACACCCAGAAATACTTCAGCTCCATTGGATCGGAGTCGCTTAGATACAGACTTCCGAGCCCCTGTACCTCTACTGGTCTCAGCCATCATTTCTAGAACACGCAGCATAGCCTGCGATACCGACTCACCCCCCGTCTGATCCGGATGTCCAACACCAAAAGTTGGGGGTGGTGGTGGAGGTGGTATCTCATTATCCGATCCTTGGCCTGACCTAACTGGTTCTGTCATGGCCATCCGGCCTCTACCGCGTCCCCGACGGCCGCGACCTCTAGAACTCATTTCTTATGGCGCAATCTATTTTAAAGAGTTTTATGAGTTAGCTGATGTTTCACTGATCATTAACAAGGAATTTTATGGGCAAAGTCAAGAAGTTGTTCTTTCGATCAAACAAGTTTCAAGTCTTCTATTGTAATTCGAAGATACTTATTCCATTACCCTTTTGTCCAATTCCTAACCCGGGGTATTTTCGTCATTTACCCTACAGGGGTATTTTGGTAATAAAACAAAGTAAGTTTGTAAATCTTGACAAATCAAGGAAAATTTAAAATTTGCAAAACTTGGGGTTCTTTTTGAGGAATTGTCTTCTCAAATGGGTAGTGTTGCAAAAATCTCGAAAATCAGGGTTATTTTGGTAATTTGCAAATTAGGGGCAATTTCATAATTTTCCAAAATCACGATATTTTGATATTTTGTAAACTAGGGATTTGGGTATAAGAAAAATTTTGTTAAAATTTTGGGGTAGCTTAGTAGATTTTAAAACTAGGGGCTTTTTAAAATGTTCATAAATCAAGAGAATTTTGTAATATGAATCTCACAAGTTTGAGGGAAGTCTTTAAAACTAGAGTTTTTATCAAAACGCGGCTAACTCCCTTTCAGGTTTTAATAATAGGGTTTAGCCCACGAACAAGTCCTCAAGGTTTGGGTGAACCAAAGCTACGCACCAGGTAGGATTCCCGCGAAGAGGAGGTGAGTCGCTAAGACCACTTAAATACCAAGCTCTTCCGGATCCAATCCTAGACATGCGTACACGGGTTACCACACCTTAACTCGGTGACTTAGTCATGGGTTTGTTTAATTAGGCAATTAGAATCTTATGCGATTGTTTGGGGTAACTAGCCCTAGAGTTCACATACCTTTCATACTATCTACGTCCCATTTTCTACCCCTTTACAGATAATCATTCACACACAGATTAAAGATACTTACAAAAGCGGATCGGTGCCGGAGACTCGACGCCATGTTGTTCAACCAAAACCATTTTCAAAGAGGTTTTCAAAAGCCTATCTAGCAAAACATTTTTAGGTCTTAGGCCCTCACAGCCGAGTTTTTGAACCTGGCTCTGATACCAAAATGTAACACCCCAAACCCGGCCCACAAGCCATGACCGGATCCGGTATGTCACGGAGTAAAAAGGAGTTTGAAAGGTTTGTACTAATAGTAGAAAATTTAAAAAAATTTATTAAGGGTATAAAACGGTGTTTGCTAAAACTCAAGTGGGTTGATTTGGTAAATCCGATTGAGTTAAAAATCCCTTTTAAAACCATTTGATTATTTAGATTTTAGAACATTAAAGTGATCAATAGCTTAGAAAATTTCATTACCCGATGGTAACATTTTTTTTTTTGAAAACGCATACGAGTACTTATTTTTGAAAACGTTACTTTTAACCGATTTGCATAACCGTTCGTAAGTTCATCAGTTATATAATAAAGTAAAAACAACTACCTAAACATCCAAAATAATAATAAGCGGCCATATTACAACCCAATCGAATTGTAGTGAATAATAGACTTAAAGCGGGGCAGAATAAAATTTCGAGTCAACAAAACCAACATGGCCGCCTCGAGCTCTCCTCGGCTCCGCATCCGCGCTCTACTCACCTGCAAGATGATATGGGAAGGGGTGAGTCACCAAGACTCAGTGTATAACTCCCCAACCCGGAAATAACACTCATACACAAGATATTAGTATGACATGCAATTATGCAACCCAACCTAGCCATCCATGCTCCTTTTCTACCCCATGTGGTACCAAACCACTGGTGGTGCCAAACCACTGGTGACTTATAGTCACGATATCCGTCAATACGTGTGGTGCCAAACCACTGGTGACCGAAGTCACAATCAAATGATGGGGCCAACCCATCGTGTGATACCAAATCACTGGCGTCGATCCCGTATCTCAAATGTGGGGCCAACCACGGTGGTACTAAGCCACAGGGACGAGACGCTATGAGGTGCCAAACCTCTGGAGGTACCAAACCTCTGGTGACCGTAGTCACAATGTGTTACCAAAACACTGGTGTCCGTCGACACGAATATTACTCCCTCTCGTCAATCCCACCATCATCATGCTCATATCACAAGTATCATGATGCCATATATCATGCAATCATATAAAGCATAGCATTTCACAGCATATGATGGCATACACAACAATTATCGTAGATCGAGTAATAGGGGACTTACCCGAAACCAAGCTTATGCCCACTAGGCAAAATTTCCACATGAGAGGTTATTAATATTATCAAATAACAGTTTATACTAATAAAGTGTGTAAGAGCTTACACACCTATTTAATCGGAGGTCTAAAAGAAATCCTGGGTCTACGTGATATTATAAAAATCCCGAACTTGTCCTCGTATAGCTCCTATTATTCGACCATCACGGGTTAGTATTTAGGGGTCTCATTTGATTAACTAACAAATCCAAAGTTATTGGTCATAAGATAACAAAATAGAGCCTTAGGTCGAACCTTTATTAGTCCTAAATCACGTGGTTTGGAATCCCGGAAACTTCTGGTTTCATAGCCGATTTACCCCCTAAAGTCAAAGTGCATAAATCGATCATACATAAATGCCAAAATGGCCCTTAGCCGAATGTCAATAACCTCATACCTTGTCTACCGAAGTTCTGAAATTTCCCTTGTGCATTAAATAATCAAGACCCTATACGCCAAAAGTCAGATTCGACCTTAAATACGTAAATCCACATCTAAAACCCCTAGTCGAAATTACGAGTCACCATACCTCGAAGAAGCGAGACCCGAAAGACGCTTCCAAGCCCCTTTAGCGTCGGCTACACAAGAAAGATATACCATTAATATGGCCTATGCTCATTCGGCCTATCCATACAAGGGCTTTAACTCGTGCCTTCGGCATGCATTAAAAGAGATGGGTTAAAACCGGAAGTTGAGAGAAGGCTTACTTACAAACAGATTCGACTAGGCCCTTCAATTGACGATGGAGAAGTAGGCCACAAGTGGAGAAGTTGGATTCATCGATGGGGTGTCTTTAAAGGGCCATGCACAGAGCGAAAAAGAAATAAAATGGATAGGTGAGTCTCACGATGATTCGGCCAAGCTTTGTAGAAGAAAGGATTGAGTTGTTGGCTAGTTCAAGAGAAATCAAGGAGAGAAAAAGGAGAATTTTCGGCACCCTCTTCCTCTATTCAAAACCGTAACAAACTTCATGGGGGTCCCTATTGCAATGCTTCATTCGGCCAAGGAGAGTTTGAAAGAATAGTGGAACAAAAATGTAAAAGAGGAGGAACACACAACAAAATAAAAAAAAATATCAAAAACTTAGGCCATGCTTCTCTTTTTGCTAGACTCCATGGCCGGCTAACACCACCCTCTTTCCTAGACTTCAATCCCCCACCCATAAGCATATTTCCCATAATATTCTTTCTATTTCCAACAAACAAATAAATTAAAGAAAGAAAGAAAAAGAATTTAACCCATACATCTTATACATATAAATTAATCCACCCAAGATACAATGCCCATGCTCCTAATAAAATAAGAGAGTTTTACCTCATGCTTATGCAGAAAAATGATAAACAATTGAGCAAAAAGAAAAGGGGGGGCACCACATTTGGCCTCCACGCGTGCATGTGCCCATGCACAGATCAGAATTAGCGCCAGAATAAAGAAAAAGGAAGGCAAATCATCCAGGTGCTGCCCTTGAGTCTCGAACCCGAGACCTGGGGTAGAGACTCCTGCGCCTCAACCACTCGACCTACAGGACTTCCGTGACAAAACGCGCTGCATATTTCTTTTAACCTATGCTTGCTTATCCTTATTGCTTTAGCGCTAAAACAAAAGAAATTAGAAGCACCCGAGCGCTTAACGGGATTCGAACGCGAGTCCCCGAGCTGCAACGAATCGCCACGCCCCTGGCCACTTTGCCAAGGTATAAATTGTGATATGAACTCAACAAAATTTTCTTTTAAAGTCTTCATAGCTAGCCCTCTCGTTTAAATCACCAAAGCCCAAAAAGAAATACCACATGCAGCCACCATGACTCGAACTTCAGACTTGCTGAAGCCCCTATACAACCTAGCGCCCCAGCCATTCGGCCAGAGCGTTTATTGTGCCACAAACTCAACGAATTTATTATTATTCCTTTCTCCTTCATGACAACAACAACAATAAAAATAAAACTCCTCCCACGCGAATCGAACCTAAGCCCAGCGCCCTTAAGTGGCGCCCCAAACCACTTTGCCACACACTTTCTTTTGTCAAACTCCCCCAAATCTTTTCCTTAATTCTTATCTCGCCTAGCACCTCCCTTAAAGTGTGCAAATAAAACCCTAGCCCTAAGACAGAATTTTCCTCGGGTTTCAGACTAAACCCTTAAACAACCCTACAAGGGCATTCATTCAGGCGATACAAGAAATAAAAATAATTTCATACAAATCCTTAATTCGAGATGTTACAGTGTGTTTTGGGTTTGGGTCTGAGGGTGTATTCGGGTAATGGGTCAATATTCTGTAACTGGACTTTGGTGAACTGAACTTTTTATTTATTTTTTGTTTATTTTTTATTCTTGTTTTCATAGGCCAGGCAAAATGGCCCTATTACAAACATTATGGACAAAATCACAAATTTAATATAATTGTACTTTGAGTTTTAAAAAATTATTATTATTTTCTATCTTCTTAAAAAAATTTGGTGAAAATACAAAACCTAAAAAATTACGATAAAATAAAACCAACTCCCTAATGGGGACACTTCAAACACTTGAAGACCTTCTCTCCTTTCTTGAACTAGTTTAGCAATTTCATCGGCTTCTCCATTATTTTCCTTCGGAATGTGACGAATGTCCCAATGTCTAATACTAGACAAAAGTTGATGAATTCTTCTTATCAAAGTTGAGTCCAAGTCTTTACAAGCCCAGTCTTTAATAACTTGAACTGCCTCCATACTATCAGTTTGGATTATCACAAAGTCATAACTCCTCTCCAAAAGAAGCGTTAATTCGTCTAAGGTGCCCCATAATCCTTACAAACATTTATACCACAATTTTAGATAATATGAGATGATGAGCTGTTTAGTGAGGGCACTAATTATATCAAATATTTATGTGACAATTTTTCTCTTTTTTGGGTAACCATTGTCCAAAAAAAGAAAGAACCCGTTTCTGATTTTGTGGAGAGAGATTAAATTCCATGGTCCACGATTTGTTTGTTTATCGAAATGAAAAATAAATAAATTAATTAGTATTCACTTAAATGTTAGTAAATTTCATTTTGATCACCCAATTATAAAAAGTTATAAAATAGTTATTTAGTTATTAAATTTTATCATTTTTTGTCACCAACGGGCTAGCGGTGGTAGCTTTTAAAATTGGCATAATAGTAATTTAACCTTTAACATTTATACATTGTGTCAAATTAGTCTTGATTCTAAAAAATCTAGCCCTCAATATTTAGTCTTTTTTTTTTTTGCAATTTTGTTGTTCTTTGTGATCTTTTCACCTAAAAAGCTAAAAGTCTAATTTATTAGCTAAATTTGATTGAAAATAAACAAAAAAATGAAAACACCCAAAAATTCAAAATATAACTTTCATTGTTTTTCTGTCTTTTAAAATTAACTTTCAATGTTATAAAGAAACGCAAAATTACAAAAAAAAGGAAAAGAAAATAAGAAGAAGAAGAAGATCAAATTACACCATGTGTAAATGTTAAGGGTTAACTTCTTTTTGGAATCAAAACTAAATTGACATAATATACAAATATTGAGGGTTAAAGTTGCTATTGAGTCAACTTTAAAAGTTGTCAAGTTAGCCAGTCGGTGACAAAAATGATAAAATTAAATAGTTCAGTATCATTTCGTAACTTGACATAGTTGGATGACCGAAAAATAAATTTACTAATAATTGTGTGACTATTTTTTCTTTCTTTTAACCCCTAAATTATAAGCAAACCCTTTGCTCCTATAAAACGGGGGCTTCAACAAAACTTTTCATCCTCAAGAGTTGCTAATATAGTTGCTGTTGGAAGCGTCATGAAAATTACTAGCTGAAATAATAATACAAACTTCTCCTTTCACTATACCAGTTCTTTCTTTTTCTCTCAACACTCACTAGCGTTCAACTTATATTATACTAACCTATGAACCATATTTATAACATTGTTAACCGACTTGTAGTGTTGCCGCCACAGTCCATTCTTATCCCTTTAAGCTTCATGAAATCCAGCCAACTCATCACGTAATTGTTAACAAATTGCCACGGTACTAAGATGTTTTCCTTCCACGTTATGAACTAAACTCCTTAAATACCTAGGGAGGATGAAACCTAGATGAATCTTATTATTTAAATTATCTGAATTACATGATAAATACTTGTTCTTGTTCTTAATTATGTGTTCTTAACCATTTCTTTAATATTTTCAGGCTATGAATTCAAGTTTGATGTGCTTATTCAGTGGAGCAAAAGTCCCTGTTTAAGAGAAGATCTAGCATAATTAAGCGGAGTTGATTGCAATCCTAAAAATAGGATGACATAAATCTGTCGGATTAGAGTCAAATCTAATAAGGGAATCCATAGATCGAGTTAATGCGACGATAGGGGTTTTAATTAGAAAGAAATTTCAATTAATCAACCTAGAGTCTGTTGCTCTTAGTCTCGAAAGAGATATTAACATAATTTAGGGATTTCTACGGATCAAGGAAAGTGAATAAATCGTTTAATTCAGAGTCAGAATAATAAGTGAAGTCTAGGTAGATTCTTCATCGAGTATTTGTCTTTATTCATTGGTTTATTCGATTACTCTCTTTACTCTCTGTTGCGTTCATAGTTAATTAGTTAGTTAAATTTTAGATTAAAATAAATCTCCTTAATTATTAGGTTAAATAATAAAAAGATAGTTATTACTAGTAATTTTAGTCCTTGAGGATACGATATTCTGGACTCATCAAAGCTATACTACTGTTTGATAGGTGCGCTTGCCTTTATCGAAATATTAGTTAGTTTTGAGCCCATCAAGGTTTTACTAATTTGCATTGGTTTTTGTTAAAATAAAAAGACTAAAGCACCTCAAATAATATAACTTATTTTAAATATAGAATGACATTTCTGTAATTTCCATAACTGAATTGGCATCGAATTGATTAATCATACCAATTCGGTCAAAACCTTAAATAATAATATAGATATTAAAATTTATATAAATATATAGTAATAGTTAAAAATAATATTACTGGTAATGGTCGAGGTCTTGGGCCCTGTGTACCAAAGCTTGATTCTTATTATGTGCAATTATTATATGTGGATTTTAGTTCAAATTATTCTAGTTCTTAACTCTTTGTAATTTATATTGGTTTGATTTCAATTTTATAATTACTCGAATATATATGCTTCAAAAAATTTGAGTTCATAATATGCTCCGTTAAAATACGACTTATGTTATTATAATTGTATTTTGATTTTTCAAAAATTATTATTATTTTCAATTTTCTTAAAATATTATTTTTAGTTAGACCGCTATAGTCATTTATACCACACAATTTTCTGAATTTGTTTGTTTCCGCAGTGTACGGTTTGTTTGATTACGGAAAGGAAAGGTTATAAAATATAAGAGAAAAGATTTGAATCCAAAACAAGCACAAAGGATCAAATGGGATTGGTTCAAGCCTAATAAAAAAGATTAGTACCTAAGAGTCTGCCGCTTGGCACGGTGTTCTCTGTCTGCCGCTTGGCATGTTCTTTTTCTTTAAGTTTTTTTATTTTTCTAAGTTTTTCACTCGTTACTTTTGAAGGTTGTTATTTTTTTTACTTTCCTGCAACTGGCTTGAATATTATGGAAGACGAACTGGCGAATTTGAGACTTATAGATGAGGAAGAGGAAGCTTTTTAGGAGGAAGTGGATGTGGTGGAACAGTCTTATCAATGCTGTTTGGTAGGTCATTGTTTAACGGATAGTGTTGTTCATTTTCCATCTCTGCGAAACACCGTGGCAGATCTTTGGCATCCGCTTGGAGGCGTCTATATCACAGATCTAGGGGAAAAAAGGTACCTTTTTCAATTTTTTCATGATGTGGATCTGAAGAGAGTTATTGATGGTATTCCGTGGTTTTTTAATAACCACTTACTCATAATACAAAAAATTCCTATTGGTGGAAATCCTTCATCGTTGCCATTAGTTCATACGGAGTTCTGGGTGCAAGTTCACGATTTACCTCCTGGTTTGATGAATGCGAATATGGCAAAACAATTTGGTAACTTCTGTAGACAGTTTATTGATTATGACACATCCATCTTGACCTCGAGTTTAAAGAATTTCATGCGCATTCGTGTCTGTATTGATATTACTGCCCCATTGAAGCGTAAAAAGAAGGTACAGGTTGGGTCCACCATGACAGTTTATGCACGGTTCAGGTATGAGAAGCTTAGTCTATTCTGTTTTATTTGTGGTAGATTGGGTCATGAGGAAAGCTACTGTCCGTACCGTTTAAGGATTGACCCTGATAAAATTGTTTTCGGTTGGGATATTTCGTTGCGGGCGGAGCCCTGAAGGCGGCGCACGGCGGATAGCAGGTGGTTACGGGAAGCTGATGGATCAAAGCAGGTTGACGTTAATTTTGGGAAAATCAATCCAATTGGAGCATTTAATGAGGGTGTAGATTCTGGAACAAATTTGGGCAGAAATCGTGATTTGCAGATGATGAATCCCAATTTAATGCAATTAGGATTTACTTCCCAATTTTCAAATGAAGAGAAAAATTTTGGGAGTATTCGGCGTAAAGAGGGGTGGAGAATGCTGAAAAAGGATAATGGGCCTATGGATCTGGGCTTAGACGAAGAGAATGTCCCAGTTGAGATCTTGAAGGGGAAAAAACGGCTGAGAATCGTGGAAAGTTCATCCTCCACACCTGTATTACAAGTTGAGGATGGGTCATTGATTGTATCGGCTAGCTTTGGTAGTCAGAGCAGCCGGGGGCTATGAAAATTTTAAGTTGGAATGTTCGTGGTTTGGGGAATCCACGAACTGTTAAACGGCTCAAGAATAAATTAAGAGCCATTAATCCCCGAATTTTGTTTCTCATTGAGACAAAATTAAATGCTAAGAAAATGGAGATGGTCAGAATGAAATGTGGTTTTGAAAATGGAATTGATGTTGGTGCATTGGGTACTAGAGGTGGTTTGTCATTGGGCTGGAAAGGGAATTTTTTGGTCAATCTTAAAAGTTTCTCTTCGTTCCATATTGATGTGGAAATCCAGGATAATGATTGTGGTACAATTTGGAGACTTACAGGGTTTTATGGGAATCCTATTGAAAGAGAAAAGGGTGAATCTTGGAAGCTTCTAAGGCAATTAAGTGGTTTTTGCAATATCCCTTGGGTTGTGTTGGGAGATTTTAATGAGATCACTAGTTCTTTTGAGAAGAAGGTTGGACAGCTTCGTTCAGAACGACAAATTATGGATTTCTGTATAGCACTAGAGGACTGTAATATTCTTGATCTCGGCTATACAGGTCGTTGGTTCACATGGGAACGAGGTAGATTTAAAGCCACTAATATTAGAGAGAGATTGGATCAGGGGTTGCTTCGCCTAATTGGATGGAGCTTTTTCCTAGCTATCAGATTGAGCATCTGACTCACTCCTTCTCTGATCACTGTCCTATTCTCTTGGATACCATGGGTGGAAGTCGTTTTGACTTGCAACGAAAAGAAAGAGAATTTCACTTTGAAGCCAAGTGGTGCCTTGATAGCTCCTTTGAGGGATTGGTTGGCCAATGGTGGGCAGAGACTTCCGGAAGCATCCCCAAAAGGCTAGAGATTTTGGGGAACAGTCTCATGAATTGGAACAAAACTAAAGGTAGAGAAGAGAGGAGAAAAAGGAGTCGGCTTGAACAACGTCTTGAAGGGCTTTATGAACAGGATATTTCAGATGATGTTTTAGCAGAGATTGTAGACGCACAGTTGGATCTCAATCTGGAGGCAGATAAGGAGGAATTATATTGGGAGCAACGAGCACGGGTTAACTGGCTTAAGAATGGAGATCGTAACACCAGTTTCTTTCATAAAATGGCTGGTCTACGTCATTTCCGTAGTAAAATATCTGAGCTTGTTGATGCAATTGGTGAAAGGCATGCTGAGCCTGAAGAGATGATTAAAGTGGCATCAGATTTTTTTGTGGACTTATTTACAGCCTCAGAAATGGGCAGGGATGAGCACCTTTTTAGCCTGGTGGAAAACATGGTTACTGACTATATGAATGAATCTTTGTTAAGACCCTTTACTGAAGAGAACGTTTGGACTGCGGTGAATTCGATGCAGGCTTTAAAAGCTCCAGGGGTGGACGGTTTTTCGGCCATTTTTTTCCAGCGGTACTGGCATATCGTGGGTCAAGATGTTTCTAGACACTGCTTAGCCATTTTGAATGGTCAGACCGAAGTTGGGGATATCAACAAAACGAGAATTGTGTTAATCCCCAAAGTTGATAAGCCAAAATCCATGACCCAGTTTAGACCCATAAGTCTTTATAATGTCATATACAAGATTATTGCTAAGATGCTGGTTAATCGAATGAGTGATATTTTGGGAGTTTGTATCAACGAGGCACAAGGAGCTTTTATTCCAGGGAGACTCATCTCGGATAATATTTTGATTGCGTACGAGATTCCCCATTCATTGAAGACGAAAAAGAGTGGTAAGAAAGGGAATTTTGCTCTTAAACTGGACATGAGCAAGGCGTACGATCGAGTTGAATGGGACTTTCCCGCAGGAATGAGGAGGGCGTTGGGTTTCCATGTTGACTGGATTTTACTTATCATGAGATGTGTTACTTCAGTGTCTTACTCTGTTTGTCTTAATGGTTTGGACAGTGAATGGTTCTCTCCTTCACGAGGTTTGCGTCAGGGAGATCCACCCAGCCCCTATTTGTTCTGTCGAAACCATTTTAAAAATTGGGTTTAGAAAAACGGGAATCGACTTTAAAAACGAAAATGGAGTCGCCACCAATCTTTTTACTTAGGTGTGATTGGATCACCTTATAAAACGTTTTATTTTAAAACATTTTATTTTGGTCTGCGAAAATGAGAAAATAGGTTCGGGAGTCGGTTACGTATGAGGAAGGGTCAGCACCATCATTACGCCCAAAAATTGGTACCTAATCGATAACATCATGCCCAGATGTTTGAATTTTAAAAGTATTCAAAAAATATGATTTCTTTAAAAACCTTGGACCGTTGAAATTAAAACTTGTGATTTTCTTGTTCCAAAGAGATAAAACATCACATCCAACACGTTAGGACATGATATTTCAAAACCTTCGTAAACAAAATAGTCTCACAATTTATAAAACTTTAAAAGGATATTTAGTTACTTAGCCAAACAGAAAATCGCACCCAACACGTTAGGGCACTATTTTCCAAATTTCTAAATACCAAAACATTGCCTTATTTTTTAAAACCTTTGGATAAAGTATAGTAATCTTGTAAAAAATATGTATTCATAAAATAATAAATAATTATACAATGGTAATCATAAATGAATAGATGAAAGAGTATAGGCAAGTAATATATATATATATATATATATATATATATATATATTTATATATAACCCTAAATATCAAAATAGAAATTACTAAATGAATATAAAAATTTTCATGCAAGATTAATAATAAATAAATAAATAAAATCACATATTTACATGATATAAACAATGTAAACAATGCATGAATAAGAATAATATAATGAAAACAATATAAATGAAACATGTTTTTCAATATAAATATATTTTATATAAAATATGATATAATATAAATGCAAGCGGTGGCCGAAACCCTAAAAACGTAAGTATTTTTTCCTCTTTATATATATATATATATATATTATAGCTAAAAAACAAAATGTGATAAAAAAACAATATTCGAAAAGAAATAAGAGAAAAATAAAACCTTTACTGACTTTTATTGGTTCTTTCTGTATATTTTCGTGTATATGCCCGTATATTCTCTCTGTTCCTCCTATTCTCTTTTTTGTGTATCAGTGTGTAACAGTGTATTCCCCCTCTCCCCTTACAAGTTTAATCTAGGGGTTTTTATAACCCAAAAATGAAAAATAAAAAGGAAATAAATCTCTGTTTTTGCCTCTGTTTCGCCTTTTTTGCTGTGATTTGTTTCCTTTTGCAGGTCGGGCGAAGATCCTGGTGGCGACTGCGGCGTGATTCGGACGCGGATCCTGGCGCGACCGAAAGCCTGGCATGGGTGCGACGATTGGGCTCCGGCGATTGCGGTGTGACTTTTGGCCTGACTTGCGGCGCAAAAGGAGCTGGGGCGCGTGGCTGCGGCGCCTAGGGTTTCCCAGAAACCCTAGGTCTTCTGTTAGCTGTTTAAGCATTGGGCCATTCGGGCCGAGCGAATTTGGGTCTGAGTTAGTCTTTAGGAGTCGGGCCAGGGTGTTTTGGGTAGTTAATTTGGGTGGTCTGTTATTGGGTCTGTAACAGGGACTGTAAATGGACATTATTATTTTTGGTTTTTATTCTGTTTTATGGGCCCGGGCAAAATTAGGTACTTACATGTTCATTATTTGTGCCGAAGGTTTCTCTACCTTACTTGAAGATGCTAAAAAAAGTGGTTGTATGGAGGTGCCCCTATTGGTAGAGAGAGATTGTCTATTAATCATTTGTTTTTTGCAGATGACTGTATTCTTTTTGGCGATGCTTCAAGGGAGGGAGCTATAACGTTCGTGACATCATTAGGGAATACGAACAGTGTGCAGGGCAGAAAGCAAACTATGAGAAGTCCTTGGTTTTTTTTGGGTCCAACGTTAATGAAGAAGTGAAGGAGGACATTAAGTGTTTTCTGGGGGTTCGAGTTGCGACAAGTCCCGAGAAGTACCTAGGGTTACCGATGATGGTGGGAAGGAGGAAAAACTGGGCTTTTGCAAATTTCATTGACAGATTCAGGAAACGAGTTGCAGGGTGGAGTTTTCGATACTTATCTATGGGGGGTAAGGAGGTCTTCATTAAATCGATTTTGCAGGCTATGCCTTTGTATGCAATGCAATGTTTCCTTTTCCCGAAAAGTTTATGCAGTAAACTGGAAAATATCATGAATAGATTTTGGTGGTCTAATAATAAAACGTCGAAGGGGATCCAGTGGAGTTGTTGGAATGCACTTTGCAGACCTAAGTTTCTAGGTGGTCTTGGTTTTAAAAAGTTGTCTTTGTTTAATAAGGCGTTATTAGCAAAGTAAGTCTGGCGCATCTTTAATCAACCTAGGAGTCTTTTAGCCAGAGTTTTAAAAGCCCGTTATTTTCCGTTATCTGATATCTTGTCAACTAAGATAGACTCTTACCCTTCTTTTACCTGGCAAAGTATCTGTAGTGCCCGAGACTTGATTGTGGACGGGATGATTTGGCGGATTGGAAAAGGGGACTGCGTCAATATTTGGAACTACCCTTGGCTACCTGGAAAGGACAATAACAGGATTTCAGGCCACGAGATTACACCTGCGTGGACTTTTGTAAATCAACTTATAGATGTGGATTCGAATACCTGGAATAGGGAGTTGATAAATAGCATTGTTGATGAAGTTACTGTCGACAGAATCTTCTCTATTCCGATTGCTGCTAATCGAACGGAAGACATACTTGTTTGGAAACATGAAGGCTCTGGGGTATATACAGTCAAAAGTGGGTATCGTGTACTAGCTACCTCTACTATTCTGCCTAATTCAACTGGTGCTAATCTATCTACCACATCAGGTGCAAATGAGGTTTGTTACAAAGATTTTTACAATTCTTTATGGCCATTGCATGTACCAGAAAAAATTAAAATACACATATGGCGTCTTTTCAACAATCTGGTTCCCCACTTCTACAATCTGGCGAGACGGAAATTGGTGATGAACTCGGTCTGTCCGTTGTGTAGGGATGCGGTTGAAGACTCCAACCATTTGATGTGGTCTTGTGGAGTGTTGCAAAGTGTGTGGGCTCAATTGCAAGTACAGATTCCGGCTATTGAAGATTCATGGGATGGGCAGAAATGTTTACCTATCACCTTCTCTACTGCAGATGAGCAATATAGATGTATTATTGCAGTTTCTATATGAAGCTTATGGTACCGAAGGAATAAACTTATTCACGAGGGGGTCCATTTTAATTTGAATGAAATTATGGGTTTTATCTGGGGTTATGCTCAAGAACTCCAGATCTGTCAAAGGTCCTTTCAACCCCAGGTCAGACCAAACATATACGAGTTATGAAGACCACCAGAAGATGGAATATTAAACCACCAGAAGATGGAATATTAAATATTAACTTCGACGTTACTTACAAATCAGATGCTAAACTGGTTTTTACTGCAGTCATCGCCAGAGATTCATTTGGAGGTATAAGAGGAGCAGAAACTTATCTTTTCGACAAAGTTGCAGACCCCTTTGTGGCGGAAGCCCGGGCATGCGAAAGGGCGCTCATCCTTGCTTTGTCTATGGGTTTTTGTCGAGTGGTGGTGGAAGGGGATTCTTTGTCAGTTATCAGAGGCGTTAAAAAGAGGGAGGGAGACAGATCGGTGCTCAGACCGATTACGCAAAATATTTGGCATATGGAATCGAGTTTTGATGAGATCACTTATCTGCATGTACGGCGTTCGGCTAACGGTGTGGCTCACACGCTGGCGTTGGAGGGGAGGTGTCAGAGTTTCTTTGGAAGATGGGAAGGCGGTTTACTTGAATCGGTGAAGCGTCTGGCGATGAAAGAGGCGATGGATCGGAACCAGGCCTGTTAAGGCTTCGTTTGGTTTTTGCTCTTTAAAATCGAATCGTCGGTTTCCAGGTGCTCTTGCAAGCGTAGAGCAAAGGTGTCCGGTGTGGTGAGTGAAACTGTTTGCTGGGGACAGGTTCTATGGCTGAGATGGGAGTTCCAAGAAGATAAGGGTCAAGTCTGTTCAGTTGCTTTATTTAATTTTGTTGTTTCCAGCTGTTACTTTGTTTTTTTATGTATTTCGGTTGTTTTGCTTTGGACTTAGATTCGGCCCTTAATAAAATCTCAGCCCAATTTTATTCTAAAAAAACTTATCATACAAAACTAACATATTTAACCACTAAACCAAATCAAATTACTTGATAAAATTTTTGCAATCTTAACTCAAAATCAAGACATAACTACTCTTGATTTCACTAACCCAATCTCTATTAACTAAATTTTTGGGATGTGACAATTACCCTCTCTTTATTTTCTCTTAATTAGTAAGTCAATAGCTCATTCTTATCATAATTTGCAAGAGAAGAGGCTCAAACTCAGGTCTCTAAGCCAATTAGTCCCTCTTCTTATTTTCTCTTAATCATTAAGCCAACAATTCATTTTTATAATAATTTTACAAAATTTTAATTAAAAGTCATAGCGTGTCAATTCTTAGTCCACTAATCTAATTTTCTAGCTCAACTTTTAGAATGTGACAAAAATTAATCAATTCAAAAAATATAAAGAAATCATGGTACACCTCAAATAATTGGACTGTACGTAATTTTTTTACCAAATTAATCTAATATTTTTTTGTGGGTAGGAGCATATTTGACAAGATATTTTCAAATTCAAGAACTGTGACTTAGTTCAAACCAATACCTTTGCTTCTATAAATTGTAGCTTCATAGTCAAGATTTGGGCATAGAGTTACCAAAAGTTCTCAAATAAAAAAAAAATTAAAAAGAAAGTTGAGATGGCAGATATGGAAGTAACAATAAAGGAAGAAGAAGCGAGAGCTGAAATAAAGATTTGGAATTATGCGTTCGGATATGCTAAAATAGCTGCCGTTAAATGTGCCATTGAGCTTGGGATTGCCGATGTTATTGAAAACTATGGAAGCCCTATGCCACTATCCGAGCTAGCCACTACCCTCCGATGCGAACCGTCGCGTCTTCATCGCATTATGAGGTTCATGGTCCACGACCGAATATTCAAACAGGAACCCATCAACCAACACACTGTAGGCTTCTCATCGACGCCATTGTCTCGTCGTTTGATAAAAGGTGGAGAAAAATCCATGGCTGCTTTCATATTGCTCGCGTCCAGCCCTACTTGGTTAGCACCATTTGAAGTAGCAAATGGGAAAGATGTATGGAGGTACGCCGAGGCGAACCCCGACTTTAACGAACTCTTTAACAACGCCCTGGGTTGCCATGCTAGACTGCCGGTGCAGGCGACAATCGAAGGATGTCCCGAAGTGTTCGACGGAGTCGAAAGCCTGGTCGATGTAGGTGGTGGTAACGGGACTGCTTTGAGTCTTTTAGTCAAGGCATTCCCATGGATTCGAGGAATCAACTTTGATCTCCCTCATGTCATCGCCGTTGCACCAGAATTCGATAGCATTGAAAACGTAGAAGGAGACATGTTCATATCTATCCCAAACGCCGACGCAGCGTTTTTCATGGTTAGTACTTTCTTTCCCTTCATTATATGGTCTTATAAGATTAATCCATACATTGCAAATTGCAGTGCGTATTGCATGATTGGGACAACGAGGAATGCATTAAAATCCTAAAAAAATGTCGAAAAGCCATTCCAGAAGATAAAGGGAAGGTTATAATCGTTGAAGCAGTTCTTGAAGAAGATAAAGAAGGCGACGAGCTAGGTTTCGTGGGGTTGATGCTAGACATGGTGATGATGGCTCAGACTGATAAAGGGAAAGAGAGGACCTTAAAGGAATGGAGCTATGTTCTTCGACAATCTGGTTTTACACGATTCAATGTTAAACCCATAGGTGCAGTTCAATCCGTCATCGAAGCTTATCCGTAGAAAACAAAATCTATTGCTGTTCACAGTTGTTCATCCACTGCTACAATAAAAACTTTGTTACATGAGAAATGTTTTAGTTTTGGCTAAAAACATCAGTCTTTTGTTGGAATCAATACATCTTGGTTTTGAGTGGTTTTCTTTAAAATCATTCTGTTGGAATCAATATATCAATTAATCCAGTTTAATTTAAAACTGATACCAATTTTAATTCTACCTCTGGAATAGTTTTAGATTGACTGTGAAAAATAATTAAAATACATATGTTATTTTGATATCGGATAAAAGATTTGAATTGTCTATAAACAAGTTTTGGCATTGTTGGTAAAAGTCGAGATTTCGAATTCTGTATACCAAAATTTGAGTCTCATCATACGCAGTTGTCACGTGTGGATTTTAGTTCAAATTATTTCAGTTCTTAATCTATTTGTAATTTATATTGATTCAATTCAACTTTATAATTGTTGAGACATGCATAGTTGTACTTGATTTACTATATTCTAGCTGTAGACTTTTTCAAAAAAATTCAAAGGATTTGAGTTCGTAACACGCCCTATTAAAACATGGCTTGTGTTGTTATAATGTATCATAATTTATTTTTTTCGAAAGAATTTATAAGTACAAATATAGTATCAGTTACTTTCAAAAAAAGCTTAGTATAAGTTATAAATAATACATATTTGATCAATTAAAATTAGAATAACTCAATATAAAATATAATAGATTGAAAATTGAAATATATTTGAATTTAAACCATAATAAAACTGAACAAAACACCAATATAATATATTAGTATATTAATATATATTTCATTTTAGATTATAACTAACTAATGTGGGTTTGGATGGGTGATTGAGTGCGGTGCGTTTAATTTACTTTTTGTCTCACGCTACAGTGTCGCTACAGTATATAATATCACCGCTACCGTTGTTTTTACACTAACTACAGTTAAACACACCACCCATCCAAACTAAGCCTAAATTCTAGATGATTAGGGCAAATAATTTGATAGATATTAATAAACATTATGGATGAAATCACAAATTTAATAAACATTATGGACTAACGTAGCGTATGCACGAGTCTAGCTATACATGCCATACAATTGAGTATTTACATAATGATAGTTTATATATTCAAACGGGAACCTATCAACTATCATACTATAGGCTTCTCACCGACGCCATTGTCTCGTCGTTTGATAAAAGATGGAGAAAAACCCATGGTTGTCTTTAATATTGCTCACGTTCAGCCCTCCTATGTTAGCACCATTGCATTGTCTCAGCGCTCGATTCCTTGAAACCGGCAATAATATCTTACCATTTGAAGTAGCAAATGGGAAAGATGTATGGAGCTACGCCGAGGCAAACCCCGACTTTAGCGAACTCTTTAACAATGCCATAGGTTGGGATGCTAGACTGAAGGTGCAGACGACAATCAAAGGATGTCTCGAAGTGTTCGACGGAGTCGAAAGCCAGGTCGATGTCAGTGGTGGTAACGGGACTGCTTTGAGCCTTTTAGTCAAGGCATTCCCATGGATTCGAGGCATCAACTTTGATCTCCCTCATGTCGTCATCGTTGCAGAAAAATTCGTTATCATTGAAAACGTAGGAGGAGACATGTTCATGTCTATCCCAAACGCCGATGTAGCGTTTCTCAGGGTATTGCAAATCAAACACTTAGCTACAAACTCACAAATTTCTCATTTCATACCCGGCCACCAGTACAGCCGTTTCAAATCACAATACATCTTCATACTTCCCGAATGAATAGAAATAATGATTTTAGTCGAGCCACATCTATGTCTAAACGTTCGAATAAAAATAAGACGATTCAACAAGATTACGGGGTATCTACTAGACCCACTGTTAGTTTGGGTAGTGTGCAAAATAATCCTAAGCCCAAATGCAAATACTATGGGAAATATGACCCCAGTGAGTGTAGAAGTAAAGTGGGGGCCTGTTACAAATATGGAGCAACCGATCATTTTATCCGAAACTATCCTCAATTTCAAAAAGAAGATGAAGAGCAGAAAGAATAACAATTGGCTACTTCTCAGAGAAGTAGGCGTTTGGGTCAAAATAGTGCCACCGAGATTGCTCGTTCGGTTATGAAAGACACTGCTGCTGGGTTAGATGCTAGAGCACCTACGCGTGCCTATGCCATTTGAGCAAGAGAGGAAGCTTCGGCTCCAGATGCGATTGCTGGTATATTCTATCTCTTTGATGTTACCGTGTATGTATTGATTGACCCTGGGTCCACTTATTCCTATATTTGCACTGCATTAGTAGCGAAAAAGAAGTTACCTGTCGAATTTACTGATTATGATATTCAAGTTACTAATCCATTAGGTCAAAGTGTAATAGTTAATTTAGTGTGCCGTAATTGTCCACTGAAAGTGAAAGGCTATGAATTTCCTGCTGATTTGATGTTGCTACCCTTTCAGGAATTTGATGTTATTCTGGGAATGGGTTGGTTATCTATGCATAATGTTGTGGTAAATTATAGATAGAAACGAATTGTTTTGAAATGTCAGACAGGAGAGATGATATCAGTTGAGTCTAAGAATCCGAAAGATATTGTTAAAATCATTTCTGCTTTTTCTGCTCAGAGATTGATGCGAAAAGGTAATGAGGCATTTGTAGCCTACATTCTTGATATTGGGATTTAGAATCAAAGCTAGATCAGTTACCGATTGTTAGTGAGTTTTCTGATGTATTTCCTGAGGAATTGTCGGGTTTACCACCTGATCGGGAAGTTGAGTTTGTAATTGAGGTGATTTCGGGAATTGTTCTGATATTAGTAACACCGTACCGTATGGCACCAGTAGAACTAAAAGAATTAAAGGCACAATGGCAAGAGTTATTAGACCGAGGGTTTATCAGATTGAGTATGTCTCCCTCGGGTGCACCTGTTCTGTTTGTGAAAAAGAAAGACCGTTCTTTGAGACTGTGCATAGACTACAAACAGTTGAACAAGGTCACAATTAAAAATAAATACCCTTTGCCATGTATCGACGATCTGTTTGATCAACTGAAAGGTGCTGCAGTGTTTTCAAAGATAGACCTTAGATCCGGGTATTATCAATTGAAGGTTAAAGAGTGTGATGTGCCAAAGAGTGTGATGTGCCTCGGGTAAGACATTTTTGTCCCCCGGCCCAAATTTACTAAAGGATAAAAAAATCTACCTTTTTTTAATGTTATTTTCTTGTTATTTTCTCCCTATTTTGTTACCATTTTACTATTATGTTGCTACTATTTTGTTGTTATTGTTTGGGTATTGTATAAAACTTATTTTATTGTTAATTTTGTTATTATTTTAAAGTCATTTGTTAATTTTGTTATTATTTTAGAGGCATTTGCTTGTTAAGTTGCATCTATCTTAGTGTTATTTAAGTATTCATATTTTTTTAAATTTATTTTCAATTTGTTGGGAAATATGTACTTTGATGTTTTTAGTATTTTTGATGTATTTTATATATTTAAAATTATATAAAAATTAATATGGGCGGGCCTGGTCAGGCTCGAGCTTTAGCATTTTTATCCAAGTCGGGCTTGGGCCCATTTTTTGGCCTGAGCCAAGGCCTAGCAAACGGGAATGAATTTTTAGTTGAGCAAAGCCCGGCCCATGCACACCTCTATGGGGCACCAATTATATCGAACATTTATGTGCACGATTTGTTTGTTTATCGAAATGAAATATATATATATATATATATATATTAACAGTAAATTAATTATCAGTAAATTTTATTTTTATCACTTAATTATGAAAATTTATAAACCACTCAATTATTTAATTTTTTCGTTTTTAGTCAACCAGTAGGCTAGCGATTGCAGTTTTTAAAATTGGCATAATAGCAACTTTAATCTTTAACATTTATATATTGCGTCAAATTAGTTGATTATAAAAAACCTATCCCTCAACATTTACACATTGTGTAATTTGAATTTTATTTTTTTTTAGTTTTGTTGTTCTTTATGATCTTTTCACCTAAAAGCTAAAAATCAAATTTATTAGCTAAATTTGATTTAAAATATACAAAAATTGAAAACACCCAAAAATTCAAAATGAAAAGCAAAGCTAAAAAAAAAAGATCAAATTACACCATATGTAAATGTTGAAGGATAATTTTTTTGGGAATCAAGACTAAATTGACATAATATATAAATATTAAGTATTAAAGTTGTTATTGTGCCAAATTTAAAAGCTACCACGTTAGGTAGCTAGTGACAAAAATAAAAGACAAAATTGAATAATTAAATGACTATTTTGTAACTTGTCATAGTTAGGTGATAAAAAAAACTAATGCACTATAAATATATTTAAATACATAAATACATCAGATTATCAATACTAAATGCACTATAAATCTACAATATAACTGATGAAGGTAATGAATTGCACATATTAAAATAAAACATATAAAAAAATTTAACTGAAGTGTAATTTCAAGGTTTTACTAATTTAATTGGTGTGGGTTTTACTAATTTGCATTGGTTTTTGTTAAAATAAAAAGACTAAAGTACCTCAAATAATATAACTTATTTTAAATATAGAATGACATTTTTGTAATTTCCATAACTGAATTGGCATCCAATTGATTAATCATACCAACTCGGTCAAAAATTTAAATAATAATATAGATATTAAAATTTATATAAATATATAGTAATAGTTAAAAACAACATTATTGGTAAAGGTCGAGGTCTTGGGCCCCGTGTACCAAAGCTTGATTCTTATTATGCGCAATTGTCATATGTGGATTTTAGTTCAAATTATTCTGGTTCTTAATGTTTGTAATTTATATTGGTTTGATTTCAATTTTATAATTACTCAAATATATATGGTTGTACTTTATTACACTATATTTTATTTGTAAACTTTAGAAAAATAATCCAAAAAATACGACTTATGTTGTTATAATTGTATTTTGATTTTTTAAAAATTATTTTTATTTTCAATTTTCTCAAAATATTATTTTGAGTTAGACCGCTATAGTCATTTATACCAACAATTTTTCTGTATTTAGTGGGGCACTAATTTTCTGAATTTGTTTGTTTCCACAGTGTACGATTTGTTTGATACCACTGTGTTGGATTTTTTTTTGATTTGTTTGGTTGTGGATGAATTTGTTTGATTCCACAGTGTTGGATTTGTTTGATTAGGGAAAGGAAAAGTTATAAAATAGTTATTTAATTATTTAATTTTGTTATTTTTAGTTACTAGTAGATCGACGCTGCCGGTTTTTAAAATTAATATAATAGTAATTTTAATTTTTAATATTTATATATTCTTTAAAATTAGTTTTGATTTTGAAAAAAATATAATCTTCAACATTTACATATTGTGTAATTTAAATTTTTGTATCTAATTTTGTTGTTTTTTGTGATCTTTTCACCTAAAAAGCTAAAAATTAAATTTATTAGCTAAATTTAATTAAAAATATATAAAAAATAAAACACTCAAAAATCCAATATAATAATTTTCATTGTTTTTCATCCTTTTAAAATTAACTCTTAATGTCACAAAAAAAATAAAAGAAAAACAAATTAGTATTTAACTCAAATTCTCAAAATTAGGGGTTTAGGCCAAACTTTCGCAAAAATATAAGAGAAATGATTTGAACCCAAAACTTCTCATACAAAACTAACATATTTATCCAATAAACCAAAACAGATTACTTGACAAAATTTTTACAGTCTTAACTCAAAATCAAGACGTAAATACTCTTGGTTTTACTAACCCAATCTCTATTAATCAAATTTTTGGGATGTGACAATTACACTCTCTTTATATTCTCTTAATTCAATAGCACATTCTTATCATAATTTTCAAGGGAAAGGGGCTCGAACTCAAGTTTGTAAGCCAATTGGTCCCTCTTCTTATTTTCTCTTAACCATTAAGCCAACAATTCATTTTTATATAATTTTACAAAATTTTAATTAAAAGTCATAGCATGGCAATTCTTGGTCCACTAATCCAATTTTCTTGCTCAATTTTTAGAATGTAAAAAAAATTAATGAATTCAAAAGGTATAAAGATTATGGTAAAAGTTAACCAAAATCTAAGTTACATATACTATTTGGTACACCACAAATAATTACCAAGTTAATCTAATAATTTTTTGTGGGTAGGAGCATATTTGACAAGATATTTTCAAATTCAAGAATTGTGACTTAGTTCAAACCAAGTTCAAACCAATACCTTTGCTTCTATACATCGTAGCTTCATAGTCAAGATTTGGGCAGAGTTACCAAAAGTTCTCAAATAAAAAATTAAAAAGAAAGTTGAGATGGGAGATATGGAAGTGATAATGAAGGAAGAAGCTAGAGCTGAAATAAAGATTTGGAATTATGTGTTCGGATATGCTAAAATAGCTGCCGTTAAATGTGCAATTGAGCTTGGGATTGCCGATGTTATTGAAAACTATGGAAGCCCTATGCCACTATCCGAGCTAGCCACTGCCCTCCGATGCGAACCGTCGCGTCTTCATCGCATTATGAGGTTCATGGTCCACGACCGAATATTCAAACAGGAACCCATCAATCAACACACTGTAGGCTTCTCATCGACGCCATTGTCTCGTCGTTTGATAAAAGGTGGAGAAAAATCCATGGCTGCTTTCATATTGCTAACGTCCGGCCCTACTTGGTTAGCACCATGGCATAGTCTTAGTGCTCGAGTCCTTGAAACCGGCAATAATATCTCACCATTTGAAGTAGCAAATGGGAAAGATCTATGGAGCTACGCCGAGGCGAACCCCGACTTTAGCGAACTCATTAACAACGCCATGGGTTGCCATGCTAGACTACCGGTGCAGGCGACAATCGAAGGATGTCCCGAAGTGTTCGATGGAGTCGAAAGCCTGGTCGATGTCGGTGGTGGTAACGGGGCTGCTTTGAGCCTTTTAGTCAAGGCATTCCCATGGATTCGAGGCATCAACTTTGATCTCCCTCATGTCGTCGCCGTTGCACCAGAATCCGATAGCATTGAAAACGTAGGAGGAGACATGTTCATGTCTATCCCAAACGCCGACGCAGCGTTTCTCATGGTTAGTACTTTCTTTCCCTTCATTATATGGTCTTATACGATTAATCCATACATTGCAAATTGCAGTGGGTATTGCATGTTTGGGACGACGAGGAATGCATTAAAATCCTAAAAAAATGTCGAGAAGCCATTCCAGAAGATAAAGGGAAGGTTATAATCGTTGAAGCAGTTCTTGAAGAAGATAAAGAAGGCGATGAGCTAGGTTTCGTGGGGTTGATGCTAGACATGGTGATGATGGCTCAGACTGATAAAGGGAAAGAGAGGACCTTAAAGGAATGGAGCTATGTTCTTCGACAATCTGGTTTTACACGATTCAATGTTAAACCCATAGGTGCAGTTCAATCCGTCATCGAAGCTTATCCTTAGAAAACAAAATCTATGGCTGTTCACAGTTGTTCATCCACTCCTACAGTAAAAACTTTGTTACATTTGAAATGTTTTAGTTTTGGCTGAAAACATCAGTCTTTTGTTGGAATCAATACATCTTGGTTTTGAGTGGTTTTCTTTAAAATCATTCTGTTGGAATCAATATATCAATTAATCCGGTTTAATTTAAAACTGATACCAATTTTAATTCTAGCTTGGAATAGTTTTAGATTGATTGTGAAAAATATTTAAAATACATATGTTATTTTGATGTCGGATAAGAGATTTGAATTGTCTATCAAATAAGTTTTGACATTGCTGGTAAAAGTCGAGATTTCGAGTCCTGTATACTAAAATTTGAGTCTCATTATACGCAATTGTCACGTGTGAATTTTAGTTCAAATTATTTCAGTTCTTAATCTGATTGTAATTTATATTGATTCAATTCAACTTTATAATTGTTGAGACATGCGTAGTTGTACTTAATTTACTATATTCTAGTTGTAAACTTTTTCAAAAAAAATTCAAAGGATTTGAGTTCGTAACACACCCTATTAAAACATGGCTTGTGTTGTTATATTAATGTATCGTAATTTATTTTTTCGAAAGAATTTATAAGTACAAATATAGTATCAGTTACTTTCAAAAAATCTTAGTATAAGTTACAAAAATTACATATTTGATCAATTAAAATTAGAATAACTCAATATAAAATATAATAGATTAAAAATTGAAATATATTTGAATTTAAACCATAATAAACTCAACAAAACACCAATATAATATATTAGTATATTAATATATATTTCATTTTAGATTATAACTAACTAAGGTGGGTTTGGATGGGTGATTGGATGCGGTGCATTTAATTTACTTTTTGTCTTACGCTACAGTGTCGCTACAGTATCTAATATCACCGCCACCGTTGTTTTTACACTAACTACAGTTAAACACACAACCCATCCAAACTAAGCCTAAATTTCAGATGATTAGGGCAAATAATTTAATAGATATTAATAAACATTATGGATGAAATCACAAATTTAATATAATTGTACTTTGAGTTTCAAAAAATTATTATTATTTTCTATTTTCTTAAAAAACATTTGGTGAAAATACAACACCTAAAAAATTACGATAAAATAAAACTAACTCCCCAATGGGGACACTTCAAACACTTGAAGACCTTATCTCCTTTCTTGAACTAGTTTAGCAATTTCATTGGCTTCTCTATTATTTTCTTTCGGAATGTGACAAATGTCCCAATGTCTAATACTAGATAAAAGTTAATGAATTCTTCTTATCAAAGTTGAGCTCAAGTCCTTACAAGCCTAGTCTTTAATAACTTGAACTGCCTCCATACTATCAGTTTGGATTATCACAAAGTCATAACTCCTCTCCAAAAGAAACGTTAATTCATCTAAGATGCCCCATAACCCCTATAAACATTTATACCACAATTTTAGATAATATGAGATGATGAGCTGTTTAGTGAGAGCACTAATTATATCAAATATTTATGTGGCAATTTTTCTCTATTCTGGGTAACCATTGTCCAAAAAAAGAAAGAATCCGTGTCTGATTTTGTGGAGAGAGATTAAATTCCACGGTCCACGATTTGTTTGTTTATCGAAATGAAAAATAAATAAATAAATTAGTATTTACTTAAATATTAGTAAATTTCATTTTGATCACCCAATTATAAAAAGTTATAAAATAGTTATTTAATTATTAAATTTTATCATTTTTTGTCACCAACGAGCTAGCAGTGGTAGCTTTTAAAATTGGCATAATAGTAATTTAACCTTTAACATTTATACATTGTGTCAAATTAGTCTTGATTCTAAAAAATCTAGCCCTCAATATTTACACATTGTGTAATTTGGTCTTTTTTTTTTTTTGCAATTTTGTTGTTCTTTGTGATTTTTTCACCTAAAAAGCTAAAAGTCTAATTTATTAGCTAAATTTGATTGAAAATAAACAAAAAAAAAATGAAAAAACCCAAAAATTCAAAATAACAACTTTCATCGTTTTTCTGTCTTTTAAAGTTAACTTTCAATGTTATAAAGAAACGCAAAATTAAAAAAAAAAGGAAAAGAAAATAAGAAGAATAATATCAAATTACACCATGTGTAAATGTTAAGGGTTAACTTCTTTCTGGAATCAAAACTAAATTGACATAATATATAAATATTGAGGGTTAAAGTTGCTATTGAGCCAATTTTAAAAGTTGTCAAGTTAGCCAGCCAGTGGCAAAAAAGATACAATTAAATAGTTAGGTATCATTTCGTAACTTGTCATAGTTGGGACGAAAATCCCTAAAGGGGGGGAGAGTTGTAGCAGCCCGATTTTGAGCCTAGTCGGAATAGTGGTTTCGGGACCACAAATCTGATAAAAAAAATTAAATTAATATTTTTATATTTTTATGATCTACAACTTTATGAAATGGTTTCGTAAAAATTTCGTTCGAAAATTTTGGTGTTTGAGCACTCAATTTAGTCAAAAGGACTAAATTATAAAAAGTGCAAAACTTGAGTTCTAGAAGCTAGAGGTATCTAATTGCTATAAAAGTTTATTATGATTAATTATTATGATTTATTGAGTGATTAAATACATGTGTTAGAGTATTGATAAGAAATTTTATTAATTTCATGCTTAAATTGCCTATTAGGACTTGTTTGCAAAAGTTGCTAAATAAGGGTTCTAATTTATAGAGTACTTGATTAAAATGGGGGTTTGAAGTAGGAGTCCTTAAATGGCAATTAGACCATTATATTTTCATGGACAAAAATGGACATATATAGGAAGAAAGAACCAAAGTTTTTAATGAAGGGTAATTTAGTCATTTGGTAATAAAAATGAATTAAAAGGGAAAAAGATGGCAAAATATGCTCATCTTCTTCATTAGGCCGAATTTTCAAGTGTTCACCATAGCTAGGGTTTGTTTCAAGCTTCCAAGCTCCATAGTAAGTGATTCCAAGCCCCGTTTTTAATGTTCTTTACATTTTTGAAGCCCCGGTAGCTCGATTTAGCTTATTCTATTAATAATTTATTCTAGGGTTCATATTTAGAAAAATACCCATAGGTGAAATGTGTTTATTTTGATGTTTTATGATAGAATATGAAGTCTAAAATTATGTTAAACAACTTTTGCTTAGTGATTTTAAGTGAAAACGAGTAAAACGGCTTAATCGGTAAAAATACCTAATGTTCATAAGTACAAGTTAGAGTGAGAATTTGATGTTGCCATAGAAGGGAAAAATGATCAGCATGCCATAAAACATAAGAATAAGGGATAAAATTTAATTTCCGAGCTTTGGGGCAAATGTGTAAATATGTAAAAGTTTAGGGGCAAAATTGTAATTTTGCTAAAGTTAAGAGTTAAGGACTGTTTTGATGAATGTGAGTATTAAATAAGCTAAATTTTCTATTATAGATCAAGAAGAACGAAATCCAGAGTTAGATCGAGGAAAGAAAAAGATAGAGGATTAAATCAATATAGTTGATCGTATTTCGTTTCGAGGTAAGTTTGCAGTAAATAAATGCAATATTCTATTATTTTACATTTAATATTGTTAAATTCCAGCATTTACATATTTATTTTGTAAATTTATTATTTAAAGACTCAAGTATGAATTGATGGAAAAACTATCTCAGAAAGCTCCGATTGAACCTTAGGAATGTGTAGGATACAAATGTCATGACATTAGGGTTTAAGGAAATCATGTAAGACCATGTCAAGACATGGCATTGATATGTTACTATAAGGCAAAGGTCCCATGTAAGACCATGCCAAGGCATGGCATTGGTGAGTTCATAAGGCAAGGATACCACGTAAGACCATGTCAAGACATGGCAATGGTTAAGTTTCATAAGGAAAGGTACCCGCGTATCCTTAGTATTCCAAGTGGTTCAACGGGAAAATTCAAGGAGTATTCTCAAGTAAAGGTAAGGCAAGTTCAAGCTAAAAAGGTAAGGTAAGATAAATTCATGTTAAAAGGTAAGGCAAGTATACAAGTTTTAAGTATATTGAGTTAAAAGCTTAAGTGATCTTGACAAGAAAAATATAAGATAATTCACTAAGAATGTTGTTATCTATTTACATGTAAACTTACTAAGCTTTATGCTTACACCTATTCTTTATTTTTTTTATAGTATTACAAGCCAACTCGGGGATCGAAAGGACGTCGGAGATCGTTACACACTATCAAAGGATTATATTGGTATTTTGTGACTTTAACGTTTTAAGTTATGGCATGTATAGAGACTTAGCCATTTTATGTGTGTGACCTTATGATATGGTTTATTATGGACTTGTAAATGTTTGGTAATAATTAGCCATTAAAATGGTTAATTAAGAACATGCTTTGGAGGTTATGAAATGCCTAGTTGATAGTTATTTTAAAGAAATTATGTAATTATATGCAGGGAAATAGTTGGACAGCAGCAGTGACGTGATTTTGAAAAATCACCAAAAATAGTAGAAATTGAATTAGGTTGTGCATGAGATATATAATTAAAGCTTATTGAGTCTATTTTCATATGAAAGAAACAAGGAAAGCAAAGGAATTCTGTAATTTGAGATATTTATATTTTTTGTAAGACTGGTTCAGAATAAATTCAGGTTCCCCTGTTCTGACTTGGAAAAATCATAAAAAATGGAGAAAAATAATTAGGGGTTTAGCTTTATATGTTTAGAATCCTGAATGAGTCTATTTTCAAATGAAATAAATAAGAAGGTCATATGAATTCTGTACTAAGAGTAATTTGATTCGTAGTGAAGAGAGGTCAGAATAGTCAAATAGTAAAACAGGGGAAACTTTAAGAAATATCTGGTATTGATTGGCCATACCAAAAATTATGGAAAAATTACAGTGAGAAGGTATATGAGTCTAGTTTCAAGGAAAATTTACGGATCTAGATTTCGAGTTTCATAGCTCAATTTATAATTAATTTAGTGAACATGACGCAGACGGACAGTTTCAATTTTTATACCCAGAACTAGTAAGTTAAGTCTAGTAATACCTCGTGCTCGACTCCGGCAACGGTCTCGGGTAAGGGGTGTTACATTTATTGGTATCAGAGCAAGGCTTAGTCGGTTCTTGGAATATTTAGTATGAGTAAGAGTCTATCTATACATGCCATACTTATATTTTGATAGTGTGACGACTCTTGACGATTTAAATTTTTTTTAGTTATGGATCCTGAACGAGCTGGTACAGATGATGTAGAGAGTAGTGCACCCACTCCCGCTGAAGGGACGGTGCCACAAGATAGTCGTGAAAGGCCCGTTACAGTTAGTCAGGGAGGAGGGGCTCGAGAAGCCTTCTTCCAAGCTTTGAATGAATGGTTTGCTGAGTTCGTTCGTACGAACCCGGCCGTTAGACCTCCACCCCCTCATGATCCACAGACCAACCATGTAGCTTCCCCAGTCACAGATACAGTCAGAAGAGAGAAGCCACCCGTTGACAAGATCAGAAAACAAGGGGCTGAAGAGTTTCGGGCTACCAAAGATGACAATGCAGAAAAAGCTGAATTTTGGCTCAAAAATACTATTAGAGTTTTTGACGAGTTATCCTGCACACCGGAAGAGTGTATTAAATGTGTAGTGTCACTTCTTAGAGATTCAGCCTACCAGTGGTGGAAGACACTTGTATCAGTAGTACCGAAAGAAAGAGTTACTTGGGATTTCTTTCAGGAGGAGTTCCGTAAAAAGTATATCAGTCAGAGGTTTATTGACCAGAAAAGAAAAGAGTTTCTTGAGTTAAAACAAGGTAAGATGACTGTAACCGACTATGAACGTGAATTTGTTCGACTCAGCAATTATGCTCGAGAGTGTGTGTCTACAGAGGCTATCATGTGCAAAAGATTTGAAGATGGGCTCAATGATGATATCCGACTGTCAGTTGGTGTTCTAGAGATAAAAGAAAGGGTTAATCTGAAATTGAGATGCAAGACTCGAAGAAAAGACAGATGAGCAAGTCATTTCAGTCTACATCCAAGAGGCCTAGAGAGTTTTCTACGAGATCTAATTTTTCAGCTGGGTATTCTAGCCGGAGCAGAGGTGGAAGATTTATGGATTCAAAAGCTCAAACCACTTCAATTGCGAGTGTTGGCAGTATTCAACCTGATAGACCCGAGTGTCCTCAATGTGGTCGACGTCATCCAGGTCAATGTCGAGCAACTGAGATTGGTTGTTTCCGATGTGGTGCACCGAATCATTTCATTCGGGAGTGTCCCGAAATGGTTAAAAGGGAAGTAATACCGAGTGCAAGATCAGGTAATGCCCCCGTTAGAGGCAGATATCAGAGAAACCCTGGAGTAGGGGCAGGTAGAGCTGCATTTAGAGATACAGCAACGAGATCAGATGTTAAAGCACCTGCAAGGACTTATGCTCTCCGTAATCGTGAAGAGGCATCCTCCCCCGATGTAATTACGGGTACATTTTCTCTTCATGATGTTAATGTTATTGCTTTGATTGATCCGGGTTCAACCCATTCCTATGTTTGCATGAAATTAATGCCTAGTATGAACATGTCCATAGAGCTTACGAAATTTGTGATTAAAGTATCAAATCCATTTGGTCAGCATGTGTTAGTAAACAAAGTATGTAAAAAATGCCCTTTGATGATTAGAGGTTACTGTTTTCCGGCTGATCTCATGCTATTGCCATTTGATGAGTTTGATGTGATTCTTGGTATGGATTGGTTAACTGCACATGATGCGATAGTGAATTGTGGAAAGAAATTCATTGAGTTGAAATGTGAAAATGGTGAAATCCTTCGAGTTAATTCAAATGAGTCAGATAGTGCAATTACCATGATTTCAGTTATGTCTGCTCAGAAATGTTTGAGGAAAGGATGTGAAGCTTATCTTGCTTTTGTGTTGAATACTAAAGATCCAGAGTTGAAAATTGAATCAGTGCCTATGGTAAATGAGTTTTCTGATGTGTTCCCGGAAGAACTACCAGGTTTGCCTCCTATCAGAGAAGTTGAGTTTGGTATTGAATTGATTCCAGGTACCACACCTATTTCTATTGCTCCTTATAGAATGGCTTCAATAGAATTAAAAGAATTGAAAGCTCAGCTACAGGAATTAACTGATAAAGGCTTTGTAAGACCTAGTTATTCACCATGGGGTGCACCAGTATTATTTGTAAAAAAGAAGGACGGTTCAATGAGATTGTGCATAGACTATCGGCAGCTTAACAAGGTTACCATAAAGAATAAATATCCATTGCCTAGAATAGATGACTTGTTTGATCAATTGAAAGGAGCCACTGTGTTTTCTAAGATAGATTTGAGATCCGGATACTATCAGTTGCGAGTTAAAGAGTCAGATGTTCCAAAAACTGCTTTTCGAACTAGATATGGTCACTATGAGTTTCTTGTGATGCCATTTGGCTTAACTAATGCTCCTGCCATTTTCATGGATTTAATGAACCGAATTTTCAGACCTTACTTGGACAAGTTTGTAGTTGTGTTCATCGATGACATCTTGATTTATTCTCATGATGAGACTGAGCATGCAGAGCATTTGAGAACAGTTTTACAGATTTTGAGAGATAATCAGCTTTATGCCAAATTTAGCAAAAGTGAGTTCTGGTTACGGGAAGTTTGTTTTCTTGGACATGTTGTCTCAGGTGAAGGTATTAAAGTTGATCCGAATAAGATTTCAGCCATTGTTGATTGGAAACCTCCCAGGAATGTATCAGAGGTCAGAAGTTTTCTTGGTCTTGCCGGTTATTATAGACGATTTGTAGAGGGATTTTCCATGATAGCTACTCCGTTGACAAGATTGCTACAGAAAGATGTTAAGTTTGAATGGAATGAGAAGTGTCAGCAGAGTTTCGACAAGTTAAAGGTATTGTTGACTAAAGCTCCTGTCTTAGTACAACCAGAACCAGGTAAAGAGTTTGTGATTTACAGTGATGCATCCTTAAATGGACTAGGCTATGTACTTATGCAAGAAGGAAGGGTAATTGCTTATGCCTCTAGACAGTTAAAACCACATGAGAAATATTATTCGACACATGATTTAGAGTTAGCTGCTATTGTATTTGCATTAAAAATTTGGAGACATCACTTGTATGGTGAGAAATGCCGAATATTCACTGATCATAAAAGTTTGAAATACTTGATGACTCAGAAAGATCTGAACTTAAGGCAAAGAAGATGGCTAGAGTTGATTAAAGATTATGAGCTAGTGATCGATTATCACCCGGGTAAGGCAAACATTGTTGCTGATGCTTTGAGCAGAAAATCGTTATTTGCATTGAGAGCTTTGCACACTAGTTTGGACTTATCAGATGATGATTCTATTTTAGCTGAGTTGAGAGCTAAACCGACGTTTCTTAAAGAAATTTGTGAAGCTCAGAAGGATGACAGTGAGTTGCAAGCCAAAAGAGTTCAGTGCGAGTCAGGTGTAGAGTCTGATTTTCAAATCGGTTCTGACGGTTGTTTGATGTTCAGAGACAGAGTATGTGTACCAAAGGATGATGAGCTTATTCGGAATATCTTACAGGAAGCACATAGCAGTTCCTTGTCTATTCACCCAGGTAGTACAAAGATGTATAATGATTTGAAGAAAATGTATTGGTGGAGAGGAATGAAAAGAGATATTTCAGAATTTGTTTCTAGATGCTTGATCTGTCAACAGGTAAAAGCTGAACATCAGGTACCTTCAGGTTTATTGCAGCCTATATTAGTTCCCGAGTGGAAATGGGACCGAGTTACTATGGATTTTGTGACGGGATTGCCTTTGACACTAAGAAAGAAAGATGCAATATGGGTTGTGATTGATAAGCTAACGAAGTCAGCTCATTTTATTCCAGTTCGTATGGATTATTCACTTGACAAGTTGGCTGAGTTGTATATTTCAAAGATAGTTAGACTACATGGAGTACCATTATCGATTATCTCAGATAGAGATTCGAGATTTACTTCACGGTTTTGGAAGAAATTACAGGAAGCTTTAGGTACAAAGTTGAGTTTTAGTACAGCTTTCCATCCTCAGACCGATGGTCAATCAGAAAGAGTTATTCAGGTACTCGAAGATATGTTTAGATGTTGCGTATTGGAATTTCAAGGTAGTTGGGAGAAATATTTGTCGTTAATAGAGTTTGCCTACAATAATAGTTATCAATCGAGTCTGAAGATGGCACCTTATGAAGCTTTGTATGGACTTAAATGTCGCACACCTTTGTATTGGACAGAGCTTAAGGAAAATCAGATTTACGGGGTTGATCTAGTCAAAGAAACAGAAGAGAAAGTAAAAGTCATCAGAGATTGCTTGAAAGCAGCTTCAGATAGACAGAAATCCTATGCAGATTTGAAAAGAAAAGAAATTGAATTTCAAGTTGGTGACAGGGTATTCTTGAAAGTATCCCCTTGGAAGAAAGTTCTCAGATTTGGCAAGAAAGGCAAATTAGGTCCTCGTTTCATTGGGCCGTATGAGGTTATCGAAAGGATTGGACCAGTGGCATATCGGCTAGCTTTACCAGTAGAGTTAGAAAGAATTCATAATGTGTTTCATGTGTCAATGTTGCGACGCTATCGCTCTGATCCTTCACATGTGATTTCTCCGACAGAGATTGAGATTCAACCGGATATGACATATGATGAGGAACCGATTAAGATTTTGGCTCGAGAGGTTAAACAGTTAAGAAATAAAAGTATAGCTTTAGTGAAAGTGTTGTGGCAAAGACATGGAGTAGAAGAGGCTACGTGGGAACCAGAGGAAGCCATGAGAAAACAGTACCCAAACCTCTTTTCTGGTAAGATTTTCGGGGACGAAAATCCCTAAAGGGGGGGAGAGTTGTAGCAGCCCGATTTTGAGCCTAGTCGGAATAGTGGTTTCGGGACCACAAATCTGATAAAAAAAATTAAATTAATATTTTTATATTTTTATGATCTACAACTTTATGAAATGGTTTCGTAAAAATTTCGTTCGAAAATTTTGGTGTTTGAGCACTCAATTTAGTCAAAAGGACTAAATTATAAAAAGTGCAAAACTTGAGTTCTAGAAGCTAGAGGTATCTAATTGCTATAAAAGTTTATTATGATTAATTATTATGATTTATTGAGTGATTAAATACATGTGTTAGAGTATTGATAAGAAATTTTATTAATTTCATGCTTAAATTGCCTATTAGGACTTGTTTGCAAAAGTTGCTAAATAGGGGTTCTAATTTATAGAGTACTTGATTAAAATGGGGGTTTGAAGTAGGAGTCCTTAAATGGCAATTAGACCATTATATTTTCATGGACAAAAATGGACATATATAGGAAGAAAGAACCAAAGTTTTTAATGAAGGGTAATTTAGTCATTTGGTAATAAAAATGAATTAAAAGGGAAAAAGATGGCAAAATATGCTCATCTTCTTCATTAGGCCGAATTTTCAAGTGTTCACCATAGCTAGGGTTTGTTTCAAGCTTCCAAGCTCCATAGTAAGTGATTCCAAGCCCCGTTTTTAATGTTCTTTACATTTTTGAAGCCCCGGTAGCTCGATTTAGCTTATTCTATTAATAATTTATTCTAGGGTTCATATTTAGAAAATACCCATAGGTGAAATGTGTTTATTTTGATGTTTTATGATAGAATATGAAGTCTAAAATTATGTTAAACAACTTTTGCTTAGTGATTTTAAGTGAAAACGAGTAAAACGGCTTAATCGGTAAAAATACCTAATGTTCATAAGTACAAGTTAGAGTGAGAATTTGATGTTGCCATAGAAGGGAAAAATGATCAGAATGCCATAAAACATAAGAATAAGGGATAAAGTTTAATTTCCGAGCTTTGGGGCAAATGTGTAAATATGTAAAAGTTTAGGGGCAAAATTGTAATTTTGCCAAAGTTAAGAGTTAAGGACTGTTTTGATGAATGTGAGTATTAAATAAGCTAAATTTTCTATTATAGATCAAGAAGAACGAAATCCAGAGTTAGATCGAGGAAAGAAAAAGATAGAGGATTAAATCAATATAGTTGATCGTATTTCGTTTCGAGGTAAGTTTGCAGTAAATAAATGCAATATTCTATTATTTTACATTTAATATTGTTAAATTCCAGCATTTACACATTTATTTTGTAAATTTATTATTTAAAGACTCAAGTATGAATTGATGGAAAAACTATCTCAGAAAGCTCCGGTTGAACCTTAGGAATGTGTAGGATACAAATGTCATGACATTAGGGTTTAAGGAAATCATGTAAGACCATGTCAAGACATGGCATTGATATGTTACTATAAGGCAAAGGTCCCATGTAAGACCATGCCAAGGCATGGCATTGGTGAGTTCATAAGGCAAGGATACCACGTAAGACCATGTCAAGACATGGCAATGGTTAAGTTTCATAAGGAAAGGTACCCGCGTATCCTTAGTATTCCAAGTGGTTCAACGGGAAAATTCAAGGAGTATTCTAAAGTAAAGGTAAGGCAAGTTCAAGCTAAAAAGGTAAGGTACGATAAATTCATGTTAAAAGGTAAGGCAAGTATACAAGTTTTAAGTATATTGAGTTAAAAGCTTAAGTGATCTTGACAAGAAAAATATAAGATAATTCACTAAGAATGTTGTTATCTATTTACATGTAAACTTACTAAGCTTTATGCTTACACCTATTCTTTATTTTTTTTTATAGTATTACAAGCCAACTCGGGGATCGAAAGGACGTCGGAGATCGTTACACACTATCAAAGGATTATATTGGTATTTTGTGACTTTAACGTTTTAAGTTATGGCATGTATAGAGACTTAGCCATTTTATGTGTGTGACCTTATGATATGGTTTATTATGGACTTGTAAATGTTTGGTAATAATTAGCCATTAAAATGGTTATTTAAGAACATGCTTTGGAGGTTATGAAATGCCTAGTTGATAGTTATTTTAAAGAAATTATGTAATTATATGCAGGGAAATAGTTGGACAGCAGCAGTGACGTGATTTTGAAAAATCACCAAAAATAGTAGAAATTGAATTAGGTTGTGCATGAGATATATAATTAAAGCTTATTGAGTCTATTTTCATATGAAAGAAACAAGGAAAGCAAAGGAATTCTGTAATTTGAGATATTTATATTTTTTGTAAGACTGGTTCAGAATAAATTCAGGTTCCCCTGTTCTGACTTGGAAAAATCATAAAAAATGGAGAAAAATAATTAGGGGTTTAACTTTATATTTTTAGAATCCTGAATGAGTCTATTTTCAAATGAAATAAATAAGAAGGTCATATGAATTCTGTACTAAGAGTAATTTGATTCGTAGTGAAGAGAGGTCAGAATAGTCAAATAGTAAAACAGGGGAAACTTTAAGAAATATCTGGTATTGATTGGCCATACCAAAAATTATGGAAAAATTACAGTGAGAAGGTATATGAGTCTAGTTTCAAGGAAAATTTACGGATCTAGATTTCGAGTTTCATAGCTCAATTTATAATTAATTTAGTGAACATGACGCAGACGGACAGTTTCAATTTTTATACCCAGAACTAGTAAGTTAAGTCTAGTAATACCTCGTGCTCGACTCCGGCAACGGTCTTGGGTAAGGGGTGTTACAACTATCTCAAGTAATAATGTGTTTACATTGTGGCACAGGAGACTAGGCCATCCTTCTTTTACTATAGTAAAAAATGTTCTTAGTAAATGTCATATTCAATTCAATAAAACTAGTGTTGATGAAGTATGTGTCGCATGTCAGCAAGGCAAGTCACATAAACTACCGTTCTCTCAATCTCTTACAAAGTATGATGAGCTTTTTGAACTTGTTGTTTCGGATCTCTGGGGGCCAGCTTCAGTTTCATCTGAAGGGCATCTTTACTATGTGTCTTTTATTGATATGTGTAGTCGTTTCACATGGATTTATTTGATTAACCGAAAATCTTAAGCTCTCGAGTGTTTTCTACAGTTTCGACAGATGGTTCAGACTCAGTTTGGAAAAAGTATTAAGAAGTTTCAAAGTGATTGGGGTGGTGAATTTCGAAATTTTACATCTGTTTTAGCCACACATGGTATTCTTCATCGTTTATCCTGTCCTTATACGTCTGAGCAAAATGGGGTAGCTGAACGAAAACATCGTCATATTGTGGAAACGGGTATTACATTGTTGGCTCAGGCTAATGTGCCTATGGACTACTGGAGTTATGCGTTTCGGAGTGCAGTTCATCTCATTAATCGGCTACCCACTTCAGTCTTGGGTGATCAATCTCCGTATCAATGTTTATATGGTCATCCACCAGAGTATGCGCATCTCCGTGTATTTGGGTGCTGTTGTTTTCCCTGCTTACGACCATTTGTTCAACACAAGCTTGATTATCGCTCTCAACCGTTCACGTTTCTTAGGTACAGCTCTCAGCACAAAGGTTATTTTTGTTTACTACCGGATGGGAAGATCGTTATGTCCCGTCATGTGATATTTGATGAACAAGAGTTTTTATTTGCTTCTTCGAACGCTTCTAATAGTCAGCAATCTCAACCTGTGGGCTTTCCTACATATGTTCCTCTTGTCAGAACGTTTGTTTCTCAACGAAATGCCGCATCATTCGCAATTCGTGGCGATTTCCCTGATGATTCTACAGATGTGCGTCAAAATTCCGGCACACCTAGTAGTTTACCATCTGTTTTACGCTCGTCTGAACATACTAGTCAAAATTCTAGCGCATCCATCAACTTGCGAAATGCATCCAGCCCCTCAGCCGATGGCTCTCTGGAAAGGTTGTCATCTGCAAGAGTAGATAAACCTGTTAACACTCATTCCATGGTTACTCGATCTAAAGCTGGGATATTTAAGCCCAAGGTATTATCTGTTGACGTCACAGAGTTTGAGCCTAGTTCGATTGAAGAGGCTCTTGCTCATCCTGAATGGCGCCAGGCAGTTCAAGTTGAGTTTGATGCTTTATTAGCCAACTCTACCTGGGAGCTTGTTCCTCTTCCGTTTGGTCGGAAAGCAATTGGATGCAAATGGTTGTTTAAAGTAAAAAAGAATCCTGACGGATCTGTTGATCGGCGGAAAGCCCGGTTAGTTGCAAAAGGATGTTCTCAGGTGCCGGGATGTGATTTCACAGAAACATTCAGTCCGGTTGTCAAACCAGCAACTATACGTGTTATTATTTCTATTGTTGTGTCTCATGGGTGGCAACTCAGGCAAGTTGATGTTAATAATGCCTTTTTGAACGGCGATTTAACTGATGAAGTTTTCATGCAGCAACCCCCGGGGTTCGTTCGGTATGGCTCACCTGGTGAACATTTGGTATGTCGTCTAACTAAAGCTCTATATGGTTTACGGCAAGCCTCTCGTGCCTGGTTTGACAAATTGAGAAACTTTTTGGTTGGTAACGGGTTTACTATCTCTAAATCCGATGCTTCGTTGTTTGTCAAAATTATTCCTAAGTTTACTTTGTATGTTCTTGTTTATGTGGATGACATTATTGTCACTGGAGATTCATCTGCTGCAATAGATAGTTTTATTCAGCAGCTTAACGACAAATTTGCTCTTAAAGATTTGGGTGAGCTTCATTATTTTCTGGAGGTCGAAGTAAGCAAATCTGCTTCTGGTAGTCTTCATTTGAGTCAGCAGAAATACATTAACGAACTTCTTAATCGTTGTTCTATGGCTAATGCGAAACCTGTTCATACACCAATGGTCTCTTCGCCTGTGATGTCTAAAGATGAAGGTCAGCGACTTGCTGATCCCACTGAGTATTGGAGTTTGGCTGGAGCTCTTCAGTATATTGTGTTAACACGACCTGATATTTCGTATGCGGTAAACCGGGTATGTCAGTTCATGCATGCACCCACTACAGTTCATATGACAGCTCTTAAGCATATCCTTCGATATCTACGTGGTACTCTGTCTCATGGCCTGCTGTTTTGTCGATCAGATATGTAACGGCCTAATTTTCAGTGGTGTCGGAAACGGTGATATGAGTTCACTAAATCCGACAGGTAAAATTGAGTAAGATAGTAATTTAATATTTATGAGTCAAATGAGAATTTAGAAGAATTTGTGGATTGGTGAATTTGGTGAATTAAAAGAATTTACTAAGTCAAATGGGTCAAAAACGAGGTATCGAGACCTCGAATTTGAAAATCGAGCCATAAATATTTTTAGAAATATTTATGGAGTGTTATTAAGTTAATATTAAAGTTTGGTTGAGAAATTTAAATGTTTGGGTAGTCAATTAAATAAAAAGGACTAAATTGTAACAAATACAAAATTGCTACAAGAATTAAATAGCTCAAGTGTTAAAAGAAAAAGGATTTAAAGAGCAATTAAACCTAAAAGTGAGAAGGTTGGACGGCTAAGGCAAGGGAATCAGCAGGAGATAAGGGAAATGGGGGCAAAATTGGAATTTTTGTGATTTTAATATGTATAATAAAGATAAAATTGAAAAAAACCTAGAGATATCTTCATATTTTCTCAGCCAAAACGCCATAAAAAGTCTGGAGAAAGCTGGTTTTCATATTTTTACACCATGTGAGTTTGATTCTTGCTTTTTCTTGATAATTTTTATGTTTTTATGACTTTTACAACTAGATCCACTTATAGAATTCATTAGTTTTTGATTTGGTGGGTAAAATTAAAAGTTACCCTTGCTGAGAAATGGAAGTTTATGGTGAATTATTATGAAAATTAAATTATAATTTCTTATTAAGGTGGTTTTATTAAGTGATTTTGATAGGAAATGATATTTAGGACCTAATTGTGAAAAAGTTGTGAATTAGAGGTTGCTGTTGAAATTCAGAATATAAAAGGTTGTGAAATAGTTTGTAATGATAGAATAAAGTGTTAATTGAGAAAAATTAGTTCAATTGATGGATGAATTGAGCAGGGACTAAATTGTAAAAACTGTAAATTTTGGGGTAAAAGTGCAAATTCGAAATTTAAAGAGCATAATTTGTGAAGTGAAATGGAAATGAAATATATGCTAATGAGTGAAAATATTTTACATTATAGATCAAGAAACCAAAGAAGAAAGAGGAAAAGAAAAAGTTGCAGAGTAGTCCCTAAATTTCAAAATCTTCTACAAATCAGCCGGGTAAGTTCATATGGTTGAATTTATATGTTTATTTGTGAAAGATTGAATGATATAATGTGCTGTAAATGTGAATTTGCTGTGGAATTGTGGAAAATATGATAAAATGAAAGAATAAATGGCGGTAATTCAAATTAGGAAAAACGCAGAATTGAGTACGTTCGTGTCGTGACATGTGATGAATTGACGGATAAGACCATGGTTAATCCATGGCAAATGTGAAATGTAGGTATGGTATCATCCATACTGAGTTATGAAATGTAGGTATGGTATCATCCATACTGAGATATGAAATGTAGGTATGGTATCAACCATACTGAGTTGTGAAATGTAGGTATGGTATTAACCATACTGAGTTGTGAAACGTGGCACTGAGCAACGACGTACTCAAATTCGTAAGACGTTTCCTAATTTGATAAAAAGTAATATAATATGAGTGAATCAAATGTCTCAACTATGAGAAGTATTTTAACAATGGTTGTGAATGGCAGGGAACTTTAGAAAATGTTTTGTTATTGTTTGGAAATATTATGTGTGGTAAGCATTACTTTGAACCTATGAACTTACTAAGCTTCATCAAGCTTACTTGTGTTTGTTTGATATTTTTATGTAGATTGAGTTAAAGAGAAGAGATAGATCGGATCATCACAGCAAAGCTCACTATCCAGATCAATTCCGGTAGCTTTTGTTTTATGTTTGAAGATTTATATGGCATGTATAGAGTTTAAATGAGATGGAGTAAAGATGTTATAAACTAGTTAGCAATATTTTGCAATGAAACAGTTTTTGAATTCCAGCAGTGACGTGATTTTGAAAAATCACCAAAAATAGAAGAAATGGAATTAGAAAGTGAAGGAGATATGAATTGAAAGCTCTTTGAGTCTATTTTCATATGAAAGAAATAGAGTAAGCAAAAGAAATGGAAACAATGAGATATTTAAATTTTAGTGAAACTGGTTCTGAATGAATTCGTGATCCCCTGTTCTACCTTTGAAAAATCATTAGAAATTGCACAAAAATAATTGTGGTTTAAAATTTATATGTATGAAATCCTGAATGAGTCTAGTTTCAAATGAGCTAAACAATGAGGTCATCTAAGTTCTGTACAAAGAGTAATTTGATTCGTAGTGAAGAGAGGTCAGAACAGTCAAACAGTAAAACAGGGGAAATTTTAAGAAAAATCTGGTATTGATTGGCCATACCAAAAATTCTGGAAAAATTATAGTAAAAATATATATAAGTCTAGTTTTAGGGAAAATTAACGGATCTTAATTTGGAGTCCTGTAGCTCCAGATATAAATATTTTAGTGAATATGACGCAGATGGGCAGTTTTAAATTTTATGCCGAATTAGTAGTAAAGTTTAGTAATGCCTCGTGCTCGACTCCGGCAACGGTCTCGGGTAAGGGGTGTTACAAGATAGACTTTCTTTGGTCGGATATGCAGATGCGAACTGGGGTCTTGACTTTGACGATCGTCGATCTACAACAGGATATTGTGTTTATTTTGGGAATACTCCTATATCGTGGTGTTCCAAGAAACAGTCAGTTGTTTCTAGATCCACAGCTGAAGCGGAGTATCGGAGTTTGGCTGGAGCCACTAGTGAGATTACGTGGCTTGTGTCTCTGTTATCTGAGTTAAAACTCACTTCTGTTGATATTCCTACTGTGTGATGTGATAATAGTAGTGCGGTTGCTGTTGCAGCCAATCCAGTTCTGCACTCCAAGTTCAAACATGTGGAACTTGATTTATTTTTTGTTCGCGAAAAGGTGGCTAATGGAGACTTGATTGTTGGTGAAGTTCCGGTGAGTGACCAGGTCGCGGATATTCTTACCAAGCCGTTGTCTGTGTCTTTGATTACTCGGTTTCATCGTATTCTTCAGATTGTACCTCTCGCGGAAGCTAGGTGAATGTTATAGTATAATATGAGTCACGTGTTCACATTGTTAATAGGTAGCTAACAATATTTGTTAGTACGTTAGCACTTTGTTATAGCTAGCTAGTAGTCAGTTAGGTTTTGTTGACTATATATACATGTATCAAGACCTTGTAGAAGGGCAGATTCATTTTACAATAATATCATCTTTTCTATTCAATATTTGTTTTCTATTCAATATTCTTTCATAACCTAATAATTTTTTGTGGGTAGGAGCATATTTGACAAGATATTTTTAAATTCAAGAACTGTGACCTAGTTCAAACCAATACCTTTGCTTCTATAAATCGTAGCTTCATAGTCAAGATTTGGGCATAGAGTTACAAAAAGTTCCCAAATAAATGTTTTTTAAAAAAAAGTTGAGATGGGAGATATGGAAGTGACAATAAAGGAAGTAGAAGCTAGAGCTGAAATAGACATTTGGAATTTTGTGTTCGGATATGCTAAAATAACTGTCGTTATATGTGCCATTGAGCTTGGGATTGCTGATGTTAATAAAAACTATGGAAGCCCTATGCCACTATCCGAGCTAGCCACTGCCCTCCGGTGCGAACCGTCACGTCTTCATCGCATTATGAGGTAAATGGTCCACTACCGAATATTCAAACCCATCAACCAACACACCATAGGCTTCTCATCGACGCCATTGTCTCGTCGTTTGATAAAAGGTGGAGAAAAATGCATGGCTGCATTCATATTGCTAGTGTCCAGCCCTACTTGGTTAGCACCATGGCATAGTCTTAGTGCTCGAGTCCTTGAAACCGGCAATAATATCTCGCCATTTGAAGTAGCAAATGGGAAAGATCTATGGAGCTACGCCGAGGCGAAACCCGACTCTAGCGAACTCTTTAATAACGGCATGGGTTGCCATGCTAGACTGACGGTGCAGGCGATAATCGAAGGATGTCCCGAAGTGTTCGACGGAGTCGAAAGCCTGGTCGATGTCGGTGGTGGTAACGGGACTGCTTTGAGTCTTTTAGTTAAGGCATTCCCATGGAGTCGAGGCATCAACTTTGATCTCCCTCATGTCGTCGTCGTTGCACCAAAATTCGATAGCATTGAAAACGTAGAAGGAGACATGTTCATGCCTATCCCAAACGCCGACGCAGCGTTTTTCATGGTTAGTACTTTCTTTCCCTTCATTTTATGGTGTTATAAGATTAATCCACACATTGCAAATTGCAGTGCGTGTTGCATGATTGGGACGACGAGGAATGCATTAAAATCCTAAAAAAATGTCGAAAAGCCATTCCAGAAGATAAAGGGAAGGTTATAATCGTTGAAGCAGTTCTTGAAGAAGATAAAGAAGGCGACGAGCTAAGTGCCGTAGGGTTGATGCTAGACATGGCGGTGATGGCTATTACTAATAAAGGGAAACAGAGGACCTTAAAGGAATGGAGCTATGTTCTTCGACAATCTGGCTTTACACGATTCAACGTTAAACCTATACGTGCAGTTCAATCCGTTGTTCATCCACTACTACAATAAAAACTTTTTACAATTAAATAACTAAAAATATATATTAATAGTTGGATGAAGGCTGATGTAATTTACCAAGAAAATAAGGGTTATTGCCATTTTCACATTAGCTTTTGCAATGGGATTTTCCCAAATGTTTTGAAAGCATTCCTAATGCACTCAACCCAACCCGATTTACCGAATCCGAAGTTTGAGTATTACTACACATAATATTTAAAAAAAAATTCAAACAGTTGACTAACACTCATTACTTTTTTTTTGTTATCATTTCATTTATAAACTTAATATCAAAAGAAAAAATCTAAGGAAAGTATTTTAGGAATAAAATATTACATTAGACCAATTACAACTCATTACAATACGAACATTTACTAATGTCTGACTATTAGAGTATGATATTATAATACGCCGCTTTTCCACTATATGCATAATAGCCCATTTCGCCGCTACTTTGGCGTACTCCTGGCGTAGTCCCTCTTAGCGCATTCTCTTACTACATCACCTGAAATAATTATAAACATTGTAAGTTCAGCAGGACTTAGTGAGAGTTAATACAGAATACCTTGGCGAATTCTTTTATAATATTTAAAGAACTTTTGTGCGCCAGCTACCCTTCTTAACCACTTACTTCTATTTGGGCGAATACTATCATAGTTTAGGTTTACAATTGCACGCCAATTACTATACTCTTAATCGTACCAATTCTCTATTAACTACCTGACTAACTTAAAATCCTTCTAGACATTACCTTAATCTCTTCTTTTTCTTAGAACCACAAAGGTACTTTTCAAAGAATCTCTTCAAGAGCTCGTTACATACAAACCATCTCTTCAAACATATACTGATTTCAGAATGGTTGATCACTGATATTGTTCATTGGCAGTTACATACACATTTGGCGAATACTTACTCAAATTTAAATATTATCAGTTTACTAGTCAAATCATATTATCGTTTGATACCCTACAAGATCACATTGATAATGAATTATATAGATCATCCAAATGAATTCCACACCGTTTTATTTCAGAACCCCAGATACTCAATAATACAATGACCTAGATTCCATAAGATTTCAGAAGAATACATGATACTGTTCTGATATGGTGGATACCAGATAACTCAATTTTGACCCTACATGGTATAGACAAACTTAGACTAAGGGATACTTATCTCATTCAAAACTACAAACAGCCCAAATTCCAAACCAACTGGTTATCATGGCAGATATCCTTTTTGAACATACAGATACAGACTTCTTTTCAAGAAATTCACTTAAGACTTATTCAATTACATCACAAATCTTACTCAACTTCCTTAACTCCAGACGTATCATAACCTTATCATAGCAGTATAAAGTAATTAGAATTTGTCCAAAAGTTACAATAAGGGCGAACAATCATATTCTACCAGCAGATTTAACAGAGTACGTCACAAGGGCCAAACAGAATACACCACCAAGGCATTATACAGAATCACGTGTTTACTGTCCTGGCGAACTTTCACAAAAGGTGTCATGGGTTTGTTCCTCATGGACCTACACATAAGTTCATGTATCGTGATCTACCCATTCGATTTACACATTATCAAAGGCTACACCGTGAACATTCATATAATCATATCTTGCCATGGGCCTCCGCCACATGGACTTACACACTTTTTATGTATCGTGATTTGTCAGTCCAGTCTACATTTTACCAGAGACTGCACCGTAAATGTTTTCACGCAACCTCATGGTCTTACACTTGTTTTCATATCTAATATTTATTGCCATTTTCATGTTTTCTACCTTGGGTAACCAAAGGTCCAAAAAAGGCATGGACTCATTTATGATTTTGTCGACATATATTGGATTCCACGGTTCAAGATTTGTTTATAAAAATAATGGATTAGTTGCCATTTTTAGGCTAAACTTAATGAGCTTTTGCAATGGATTTCCAAAATGTTTTAAAAGAAAAATTGACTTTTTGGATTCCTATAAAATGTGCTTTGATAAGTAAATAGATTTGGGAAATCTATTTTAGTGAGGTGTGACATTTAAATCTTTAATTGGGGTAAAGTTAGAAAATTAAAAATGAATAATAAATTTTTGGATTAAATTATAATTTTATTATTATATTAATTTATAATTTGATAATTTAAAAGGTTTTTATAACAATTTTATCATTTGGGGTGGGGCAATGTCACTGCTTCCCTCCTATCTTTGCTTTTGCCAAGATTTATTGATTTTTTTATAATATATTTAATTAATATTTAAGTATGTCTAAACGATGTTATTAGAAAAATCCTGTGTCTGATTTTGTGGAGAGAAATTAGACTCCACGACACCATAGAAACGAATAGGATAGGGACATGTGTAAAGTTCGTTGGGTGGTGGGGAAATGTATCCCTGCTTTTCATTGAATGCTTCCCACAAAAAAACAAATCCCTCAATCCCACTATCATACACGTACAGCCAGTACAACGTAAACAAAGTAGTTGGCAGCAAAAGTGAAAGGCATGAAAATTGTGAGAAGAGACTTCAACTCAGGTTTCTAAGTCAATTAGACTCTCTTCTTATTTTCTCTTTAACTATTAAGTCAATAATCCTTTTTTATCATAATTTTACAAAATCTTAATTAAAAGTCATAGCGCGTCAATTTTTGATATGTGACAAGGAAAGTCAAGAATCGAAACAATGAATGCAGGCCATCACGAAAATCGTAACGAAAAGGGATATGTGACAAACAAGTCCAGGGCGCATGGCATGATCATGTAGGCATAAAAGCATTTAAGACAAACACGTGCATATCATGATAATATCATGCATGACATACAGGTACTCCAGTAGAGCAAGAGGTGTTGATAATAGCTGTACTGAATCAAGGAAAAAGTAGACATCTAAGTTCCACCAGATGATATGTTTTGAAATTCTGATTCCAAAAAAAAAAATCAGCTCATAATGCGAGAGGTGAGTTGAACCTCGGGTCACATGTCGAGGTATTTTCAAATTCTATTTTTCAACTGCAATTTTTCCAAAAAGTCAACTCATAATACGAGAAGTGAGTTGAGCCTCGGGTCACACGCTGAGGTTTTTTTCAATTTCTGTTTTTCAAAAAATCAACTCATATTGCGAGAGGTGAGTTGAGCCTCAGGTCACACGCTGAGGTATCTTTCAATTTTCGTTTTTCAAAAAATCAACTCATATTGAGAGAGGTGAGTTGAGCCTCGGGTCACACGCTGAGGTATTTTTCAATTTCTGTTTTTCAAAAAAAAAAAAGAAAAAATCAACTCATATTGCGAGAAGTAAGTTGAAACTCGGGTCACATGCCGAGGTATTTTTTCAATTTCTGTTTTTCAAAAAATCAACTCATATTGCGAGAAGTGAGTTGAGCCTCGGGTCACACGCTGAGGTATTTTCAATTTCTATTTTTTCAAAGAAATTAACTCATATTGCAAGAGGTGAGTTGAACCTCAGGTCATACGCTGAGGTATTTTCAATTTTGGTTTTCAAAGATCAACTCATAATCCGAGAGGTGAGTTGAGCATGCCGAGCTATTTTCGATTTTTGTTTTTCAATAAAGAATAAAGAATAAAGATTGGACAATCGAACAAAATTTAGTGCTTTAAAGTCGTTGCTCTATCCCTGTTTCACATCGATGAGCAAAGAGGGGCATCCTAAAATTTAGTACGGGCGTTAATTCATGATTTTGGTTAAATTCCACTATTAGTCCCTATAATATATGTAACTTGTAAATTTAGCTTTTGTACTCTAATTTGATCATTTTAAGTCCTTGTACTTTTTGAATTTTAAAATTTCAGTTGTTAAATTTTGACATTTCCAAAATTCTATACGACAAACATATTATCACGTGTATAATGTTAACCATGATTAGAATTTCAAAATAAGAAAGGTATAATGATTAAAATGATCACATTGGAGAATTAAGACTAAATCCAAAACTTACGTATAGTACAGAACTAATAGCAGAATTTGACATAATGAATTTAATTACTATTGTTTGCAATTCGATCTGAAGTTCAAACTTCAAAAAAAAAAGTACTAAAATTGACCAAATTAAAGTAGGGTAAACTACACTACTAGTCACTAAACTATGGGTAACTTTTCATTTTGGTCACTTAACTAAAAAAATTTACAATTTGGTCATTGAACTATTTGAAAGTTTTCATTTAAGTCATTGAACTATTTGAAAGTTTTTATTTAAGTCAATAGGTTGTTAAGGTTTTTTTTTTTAAGTTCTACCAATAAGCTCCAAGCAACGATTCGATGATCGATATGGTGGATCAATACCCATTGACGAGTAGTAGAACATATCTTAGATCTAAGTCGATCTGACATCCAATGTCAGAAATTAGAGAAAAAAACTGTTTGAATTTTGGTTCGCAGATTCGTGACGTCCAAAGTTGTCTCATAAAAAAAAACTAAACTGTAGTAGAGAAGAGGAAAGAGAGTTTTCGATTGGTCTAGGTAGTGCAAACATAAAAACCCATATATCATCGATTTTTAAAAAAAATAAGGCCAATCATTATCATTGTTGGTAATTTATGTTAGAATTTTTCAATTTAATATGTTTATTTTTTGTCAATCGTATACCACGTCATATTAGGGTAGCCTAATATGCCAAGTTGACAAATTTTGACAAAAAACTAACAATGTTAATGATTAGATTGTGAATTTCAAATTATAAAAGTAGGAGGACTTAATTTATTAAATTTTCAAATACAAGATTAAATCTCAAATTTTATTAAAATACAGGACTAACTTCACATTGTAACCTTTTAAATTCATAAAGTTGTCCTTTTTGTTAAAAACATGATTTTGGTCAAATTCCACTATTAGTCCCTATAATATATGTAACTTGTAAATTTAGCTTTTGTACTCTAATTTGATCATTTTAAGTCCTTGTATTTTTTGAATTTTAAAATTTCAGTTGTTAAATTTTGACATTTCCAAAATTCTATACGACAAACATATTATCACGTGTATAATGTTAACCATGATTAGAATTTCAAAATAAGAAAGGTATAATGATTAAAATGATTAAATTGAAGAATTGAGACTAAACCCAAAACTTACGTATAGTAAAGAACTAATAGCAGAATTTGACATAATGAATTTAACTACTATTGTTTGCAATTCGATCTGAAGTTCAAACTTCAAAAAAAAAGTACTAAAATTGACCAAATTAAAGTAGGGTAAACTACACTAAAATATGGGTAACTTTTCATTTTGGTCACTTAACTAAAAAAATTTACAATTTGGTCATTGAACTATTTGAAAGTTTTCATTTAAGTCAATAGGTGTTAAGTTTTTTTTTTTTTTTTAAGTTCTACCAATGAGCTCCAAGCAACGATTCGATAATCGATATGGTGGATCAATACCCATTGACGAGTAGTAGAACATATCTTAGATCTAAGTCGATCTGACATCTAATGTCAGAAATCAGAGAAAAAAACTGTTTGAATTTTGGTTCGCAGATTCGTGACTCCAACGTTGTCTCATAAAAAAAAAATAAACTGTAGAAGAGAAGAGGAAAGAGAGTTTTCGATTGGTATAGGCAGTGCAAACATAAAAACCCATATATCATCGATTTTTATAGCCCAATGACTTAAATAAAAACTTTTGAATAGTTTACTAACCAAATTGTAAGTTATTTTAGTTAAGTGGCCAAAACGAAAACTTAATCATAATTTAGTGGCTAAAAGTGTAGTTTACCCAACTAAGTAACATCTAAGACATGAGAGATTTAGGCTTTCTCTCATATGTTAGCAATTACTTTGTGCCCTATTTATTCTCCTTTTCTTTTTAAGTTACTTAAATTTATCAAGATGTGAAGTTTAAATCATGTTATTAGTCTATGTATTTTGAGAAAACTGTGAATTTATTCTGTGTATTTTAATTTGATCAATTTTTAGTTTTTGCATTTTTCGAATTGGTCAATTTTAGTCCTTATACTTTTTGAATTTTGAAATTTTAATCCTAACCCATACAATAGTAGTTAAATTCATTTGGTTAAATTCAATTACTAGCCCTGTACTATGCGTACAATTGCATATTTTATTCATATTCTCTAATTTGATCATTCTAAATCCCTATACTTTTTGAATTTTAAAATTTCAGTCTTGACACAAATTATAATCGTTAATCCATTAATTGTATTTTAAGTGAGTAATATGTAAAAAAAAAAAAAAAAGCTGACATGGCATTATACATATGATAATTCATCAGATTTTGAAAATACTAGAACTTAACTTAATGAATTTAACAGTTATCATTTGATGAGGACTAGAATGTTAAAAATCAAAAAATATAAAAACTAAAAATATCAAAATAAAATATAAGAACTAAATACACAATCTTTTCAAAGTATAAAGACTAATAACAGAATTTAAAACACTTATACGATACATCTACACAAACTTGATAATGGGTTCAAGCATTAGGCACAGTCTCTCTATGCAAAGCAATCAGCTTATGGTGGGAATCAAATCAAATGGTATACTTCAACAAAGTATCAAATGGATTGGGCTAATAGATCGCCCTAAAAAGAAGATGAAACAGGTACGAATGCATTCGAATTTTTATAAGATAAATGTTTGGTACGTCGAAATTTTTATGTTCCGAGACACACTTCAATACTTAATTTAACAATTTGCTTGACATTATACCAAGTATAAAGTGAATCAAACTTGGTACAATGTCAAGCTAAGAGTTGGTCACTTTTCAGCTTTGTAAACCAACAATATAGAATGATAACCTTGGGGCCAAGAATAAAGAAAGACATTTTTACTTAGACATAATTGTAACTTTTACAATTTATGAATCGGTTTTATTTATTGAATATTATTTTTCATTTAATAAAAATACGATTAATATTCTTCATTTAAATTTAAATATTTTATTAAAAATAATATTTTTATTAAAATTATTTTTTACTGAATAAATTATAAGTAATAGGTTTGTTTATATGAATAGTTATAGTTTTACTTAAAATTTTAAGCAATATGTTGTTATAAAGAATCGGTTTAGTAAAGGATGTATTTCATAATTATAGCTATTGTTGTTATAAATGAAAAATTATTATAGAAGGTTAAAATAAAACATAAAAAATCAATTCTGATAAAAATTTGATTGTTATAGCGAAATGTTTTGTTATAATGAATAGTTACTATAAAGAGAATTGATATATATATATATATATATATATATATATATATATATGTATACACGTGTCACAACGATATTAGTCCACTACACCAAATTTCTAAAAGTAAATGTTGTTAAGGTGGGTTTGGATGGACAATTGAGTGCAGTGCGTTTAACTTACTTTTTGTCTCAAACTACAGTATTGTTACAGTATCTAAACTCACTGTCACCGCTGTTTTTACAAGAATCGCAGGTAAACGAACCACCTATCCAAACCCGCCCTTAACCTTAGAGACCGGTGTATGTAAAGGTTGCCAACTTTAGAGACTAATATAATCCAAAGAAATATCTAACCAAAGAAATATCTAAGGACTAATATGAAAAAAATTGTTAAATTCATGGACCAATTTTTTTTTTATTCAATGTCATTCAATCACTCCTTCATGATTAAACTTTTAGGTTCAATAATACAATTTATAAAAATTTTCCCTTAATAGTTGAGCAGAATCAAGCAATTTTCATCACGATAATAACTAAAATTTTCAAAAGGAAATCATTGGTGGAAACAATTATATTAAAAAAAATTCGATTAAAAAACTCATAAATATATATATATATATAAATGGTTCAACCAAGTTACATCCTTTTCTATTTAACTAGTATGAAAATTAATTACGATAGTTATATTATTTTAGGATCTTCATCATGATTATATGAATTTGGGATGACACGCCAATTGTATCTTTTTTCAATAATTTAATGTCACAATGTCACATCAAATTTTTTTTAAATTTTGATATTTTTAATTAAATTTAATTTATTTTAGGAGAAAAACTCTAAAATTTAAGAGAGAAAATCAAACCTTTGCTCGTATAAATCGGGGTCTTCAACAAAACCTTTCATCCTCAAGAGTTGCTAATAGAATTATAAAGTTTTCCAAGAGAAAAATATAATGGAAGTGAGTGGAATCGAAGAAGGAGAAGCTGGAGCTGAAGTACATATTTGGAATTATGTGTTCGGATATGCTAAAATAGCTGTCGTTAAATGTGCCATTGAGCTTGGGATTGCCGATGTTATTGAAAACTATGGAAGCCCTATGCCACTATCCGAGCTAGCCACTGCCCTCCGATGCGAACCGTCGCATCTTCATCGCATTATGAGGTTCATGGTCCACTACCGAATATTCAAACAGGAACCCATCAACCAACACACTGTAGGCTTCTCATCGACGCCATTGTCTCGTCGTTTGATAAAAGGTGGAGAAAAATCCATGGCTGCTTTCATATTGCTCATGTCCAGCCCTCCTTGGTTAGCATCATGGCATTGTCTAAACGCTCGTCCTTGAAACCGGCAATAATATCTCACCATTTGAAGCATCAAATGGGAAAGATCCATGGAGTTAAACCGAGACAAACCCCGACCATAACGAAGTCTTCAACGAAGCCATGGCTTGCGATGCTGGACTGACGGTGCAGGCGATAATCAAATGACGTCCCGAAGTGCTCGACGGGGTCAAAAGCTTGGTCGATGTCGGTGGTGGTAACGGGACTGCTTTGAGCCTTTTAGTCAAGGCATTCCCATGGATTCGAGGCATCAACTTTGATCTCCCTCATGTGTCGCCGTTGCACCAAAATCGATAGCACTGAAAACGTAGGAGGCGACATGTTCATGTCTATCCCAAACGCCAACGCAGCGTTTCTCATGGTTAGTACTTTTTTTTCCCTTCATTATATGGTCTTATACGATTAATCCATACATTGCAAATTGCAGTGGGTATTGCATGACTGGGACGACGAGGAATGCATTAAAATCCTAAATGTCGGGAAGCCGTTCCAGAAAATAAAGGGAAGGTCATAATTGTTGAAGCAGTGCTTGAAGCAAATAAAGACCACAAGCTAAGTTTCGTAGAGTTGATGCTAGACATGGCGTTGATGGCTGGTACTAAAAAAGGCAAAGAGAGGACCTTAAACGAATGGAGCTATGTTCTTCAACAATCTGGTTTTACACGATTCAACGTTAAACCTATACGTGCAGTTCAATCAGTCATTGAAGCTTATCCTTAGAAATGATAAATCTATGGCTCTTCACAGTTCATCGACTACTACAATAAAAACTTTGTTGCAGGAGAAATATCTTAGTTTTGCTCTTTGTTTAGGAATTTGGCGTTTGCACCATTACTTTTGGCTAAAAACATCACAAATTCAGTTTAACAGGTTTACCGTTGGTTAAAATCTTGGTTTTGAGTCATTTCCTTTGAAATCGGTCTCTTCCCTTTGTTCCTTTGTTCGTGAAAGGATTATATGAAATTGTGATTTCATGTCATCCCTATATTTTTCAATAGGAGCATGGCAAATCAGATTTTTCCTATTGGATTTCAGCTTTTTTCTCTTGAAAAATTTTAAATCCAACTAAAAATTGCTAAAAATCAGGAGAAAAAATCTGATTTATCATGCTCATATCATAGTTTCATACAATTCATTCTTGCTTTTGTTTCAATCACAGTTTCAAAAAAAATCCACAGGATCTAAGTTCATAACATACTCGGTTAAAATATGACTTGTGTTGTTATAATGTATCGTATTTTACTTTCAAAAAAAAGCTTAGACCGAATATAATATATTAGTATATATATTTCAATTTAGATTACATTTAACTAAATTTTGGATGAAATAAATCTTATAGACCGAAAGCCGACATAAATGATTAAGGCAAATAATTTGATAGACATTGATAAATATTACGGAAAAAAAAAGTATCGGCTTTAGTCTCAAAAATGATAAATTAACAAATAATTTATTCAAAATTTATGAAATCACAAAATCAATATAATTCTAATTTAACTTTTCAAATTTTATTATTAGTTTTTATTTTCTTAAAATATATTTTTGGGTTGAACCCATACACATTCATACCACACAATCTTAGATAATATGAGATGATGAGGGGCACTATTTTTAGGTAACCATGGTCCAAAAAGTGGAGAGATTACTGTGCACGATTGGTTTGTTTATCGAAATGAAAATAAATAAATTATATTAATATTTATTTAATTGTTAATAAACTTCACGTTTTAGTAGCGGCAGCTTTTAAAATTGGCATAATAGTAACTTCAAATTTTAATATTTATACATTATGTTAAATTACTCTTGATTCTAAAAAAAACCTGTAACATCCTGGAAAGGGCCTATGCATTTTCGGTTTAATTGTACGAAGTGACATGTTTTATGTACTAGGAATAAATTTCGAACATTTCTGGAAACCCGAAAATGAATGGAAATGATTTGGAAATGAACATTTTTGGAAACCTGGAAATGCATGGACATGAACATTTTTGGAAACCTAGAAATGCATAGACATGAACATTTTTGGAAACCTGGAAATGGAAGGAAATGATTCAAAAATGGAAAGTGAACATTTTTGGAAACTTGGAAATGTAAGAAAAATGGCAAGTTACAGAGCCGATCGAAAATTTTAAGAAACTTAGAAATGATGCCGAAATGTAAAATTTTAAAGTTCAAAATAGGAAATAAGGGCTAGAGGGCCTTAAAAGAAAAAGTTGGAGAAGTTTGACACACAAACAGGCTTGGAAAAGTGGCCTAAAGATGTCACTTAGGGCCTATGGAAATGGCGCCATGTGCAAGAGCTGTTGGGCCTGGGTTCGAGTCACTTGAGAAGCAAATAAATAAGTTTTATTTTTGCTTCTAGACACACCAAGGTGGACGGCACAAGCATTCTAAAAATAGAGGTGTTTTGTTTCCATAAATATTTGATTAATTAGGGGATAAATAAAGGAGTTTTATTCACATAAATATGTGAATAATAAGAGATAAATAAAGGATTATTTTCTAAGGAGATAATTGAGGAGATAATTGATGGATTAAAGGCTTTTATCTTTTAAATAAAAGAGATAATATTATCAAAAAGAGGAGTGGTGGCCAAGTAAAGGACTCCTAGGCTGATAACTTTGGCTATAAAAGGAGGGCAGGAGGGCTACTCATTCACTTTTGCTTCCTCTTTGCCGAAATTTTCCTAGCTCTCTCCCCCTCTCTGCCGAATTTTTCTTCAAGCAAAATCCATCTTTTCTTCTTCTATTTTCTTCTCTGTTTCTACTGTCAAAGCCGAATCTTTGTTGATTCTAAGTAAAGGAGCAATCAACTACAACATCAAAAGGGTTTCTGCAACTGTCGAGTATAAGGATCAAGGATCTAAGGTAAGAACAATTAATTCTTGTTCTTCTATTTCTTTTTCAAGATCTAGGAAATAACCCCTTTTATGTCTCTTGGCCGAATATCAAAGGAAGAGTTTCGGGATTTCAGATTCAAGGAATTTAAGGTGAGGCATATTCGGCCAAAGGCCAAATTTTTATTTATTAAAGTTAGATTTAATCTAACATATAAATTATAGGGATTTCGACAAGTATATAAAGGAATCCTTTTCAGATTTGGAATTGTAAGGTAAGAGATATTCGGCCAAGGCTTGTCTCTTTTATTTAGGATTATTTTCCATTATTTCCAAAAGCCGGAAACTGACAAGTTACATGATTTAAAGGTTAGCCGAATTCAAGGGAGAAGAACACAAATCTTTGGGATTTGATTTACAATCATCCAATTCGGCAACAAGGTAAGTAATACAAATCCTACTAGGATTTGGTTTTTAAGCCAAATAGGTTTGTTAATATGTTTTAATATTTGGCCGAATATAGGAGTGAAAGATCTAGATCGGTAGATCGCTCTACGGGAATTCACGGAAACTATTAAGCGAAAAAGGTGTGTACTCTTACTAACTTTCAATAAATTGCATGGCAATCATTAAATATATAAATATGTAACAGTATGTGAATGTGGCTAAGCACCACAAATGTGGTAAGGAGTACCCAGGTACGTTTCCTACTTTTGATAGGATTGTGAATGTGATATATTTTGAACATGTGATTAGTAACATGAATGAAAATTAAGTATGTGAAATATGTTATGAAATAATTGGGGCATTCGGGATATTTGTGGAGGAAGAAAGTGAAGGTAATGACTACGGTCTCACCAACGTAAAGTGGTGACTACGGTCACATAAAGTGAAAAGTGGTAACTTCGGTTACATCCAGTGAATACAGTGTCTAATGACACAACATAAGTGGGCGATGAGCACGTCGACTGCAGCGACTGCCTTCGATGGTGTGTAACACCCCCTACCCGTATTCGTTGTCAGAATAAGGTACGGGGCATTACCGGAGTTTACAATTTTTTTATTTTTTATTTTATTTTTTTTTTTGAAACCGAAACCATTCTAATTCATCATATTTTCAAAATAAAATTCATGCATATTTATAAGATAACTTTAACAGATAAGCCATACCAATGGCTGACCTTACATTCATTTCATACTAACATTTATTTTATTAGCTTATACATGCCATTCATTTCCAAAATAAGTTTCTTAAAATACCGAAATACTGGGGTTGATAGTGTGATGAGTCTCCCACCGATCCGACCTCCTCTTAACACTACAAAACAGGGAAAAAGGAAATAGGGTAAGCACTTTGTGCTTAGTAAGCCCATGTAACAAGAATTATACTTACCTAGTATAATCAATATAAGCAATAAACATTCGTATACTCACTCAATGCATTATTTCCCTAGTAATTCACAAACTCAACATCCAAGTTAGTCCATTAATTTTCATCTATCAATAGTATACACGCCATGATTGATGAGCTCATCAATGTCAAGATTTCCATTTCCTTGTTATTTTTTCCATATTTATCCCGTTAAATTACTCGGAATTTCGATGGATTTTCAGAGGTACACTTTAGTGTACAAATCCGGGTCCGTCAATTCATATTCATGTGCGCACATTTTCATTTCAGAGAGCACACTCCCGCGAACCTCATCTTTACAGTGGGATTACCAGTCCAGGCTAAATCCCCTGTAATATAAACTCATAGAGTATTGTCGGGATTACCAGTCCAGGCTAAATCCCCTGCAACGACAATTACTCTAATGAGCTTGGATCTGAATTACCAGTCCAGGCTAAATTCAGACCCTAATTCGGATTACCCGTCCGGGCTAAATCCATTTTCCACATATTCTTCGGGAGGGCTATATCAGGATAGGATCACCCGTCCGGGCTAGATCCTTTTTTTACCGTCAATTCCTTTTCAGAGATCCATCGAATTTTCCTTTCATTCAACCGAGATTTTTTTCCCTTTTTATCAAATATACCAATGTTTCATCAAATTTCATACAATGGACATTCAAATTATATTCACATCAATAACATACATTTCAAACATTTAAGAATATAATTCAAGTTACATGAACTTACCTTGATACTAGTTCGTTTATAAAATCTACTAATCCGGGACTTTTTCCTTTCCTCGATCTAGCTTTGTATTTGAGTTTTCCGGATCTAAATAAATAAATCCAATCATCAATTCAATACATTTCATGTTCACATGTAGCATTTTCTATAATTCTATTATTATTTTTAGCTTATTCAAAGCTGTCTACTTGAGTCACAGTCACTAAATTATTTATTTCTCGAGCTACAGAGCTCCAAATGAAGAACCGTTAATTTTTCCTGAAACTAGACTCACATATCTTCTTCTCATAAAATTTTCAGAATTTTTGGTATGGCCAATCAATACCAGATTATTCTTAAAGTTTCCCCTGTTTCACTGTTTGACTGTTCTGACCTCTCTTCACTACGAATCAAATTACTCTTCATACAGAATTCATATGACCTTCTTATTTATTTCATTTGAAAATAGACTCATTCAGGACTCTAAAAATATAAAGTTAAGCCCCTAATTATTTTTCTCCAATTTTTTATGATTTTTCAAAGTCAGAACAGGGGATCCCGAAATCCCTCTGAACCAGTCTTACAAAAATATAAATATCTCAAATTACAGAATTCCTTTGCTTTCCATGTTTCTTTCATATGAAAATAGACTCAATAAGCTTTAATTTCATATCTCATTCAACTTCTAATTCCACTTCTACGAATTTTAGTGATTTTTCAAACTTACTCTACTGCTGCTGTCCAAAACAGTTTTGTTATAGCTTATTTTTTTTCAATTAAATCCTTTACCCAATTCTAACTTCAAATTCTTTCAATTAAACCACTAATTCATCATTTTATTCATCATATGCTATATTCAAAAACTCTGAAACTTCAAAAATTTCAACTTAAATTCATCAAAACTTTGTTCTAAAACTTATAAAGCATCAAAATTAAAAGAAAAAGGACTAAATTAACTTACCAAATTAAACTCCAAGCTTCAAACTTTTAATTTTCCCTTTTCTTCTTTCTTTTCTCTTTTTCTTTCTTCTTTCACGTTTGCTCTCTGTTTCTTTTCTGTTTCTATCTCTATTGTTTCTTTTCTCTTTTCTTTATATATATATATATAATAATAATAATATAATAATATAATAATATAATAATAAACTAAAAATCTCAGATTTTTCTTCAATTCACCGCCTCAATCTAGACAAAATGGCTTAATTGCCATTTTGGTCCTTTATACTTTCTTTTAATCTATAATTAAACTTTTACTTTCATTTCAATTTAGTCCTTTCCATTTAATTACCTACCCAAACGTTAAAATTTTCTAACGAAAGTTTAATACCGCATTACTAACATTTTATAAATATTTATAAAAATATTTCCTATCATATAAAGACTCATGCAAACATATTGAAATAAATTTCTATTTAAATCGGATTTATGGTTGCGAAACCATTATTCCGATAATCTTGAATTTAGGCCATTACAACTCTCCCCCCCTTTTAAGGATTTTCGTCCTCGAAAATCTTACCAGTAAAGAGGTTTGGATATTGTTTCCTCATTGCCTCCTCCGGTTCCCATGTCGCTTCCTCAATCCCGTGCTTTTGCCACAATACTTTCACCAAATTTATTTTTTTATTTCTAAGCTCCTTTGTTTCCCCTGCCAATATCTTGACCGGTTCTTCACTGTAAGTCATATCCGGCTGAATCTCCACTTCTGTCGGAGAAATAACATGTGAAGGATCTGACCGATATCGTCTTAGCATAGACACATGAAAAACATTATGGATTTTATCAAGTTCTGGTGGTAATGCCAACCGATAAGCGACCGGTCCAATTCTTTCTATGATCTCATATGGCCCGATAAATCTTGGACTCAATTTACCCTTTCGACCAAATCGGAGAACTTTCTTCCAAGGAGACACTTTCAAGAATACCTTGTCACCGACCTGAAATTCAATCTCTTTTCGTTTAAGATCGGCATATGATTTTTGGCGATCGGAAGCTGCTTTTAAACTATCCCGAATAACCTTCACTTTCTCTTCTGTTTCCCGGATTAAATCAACCCCATGTATCTTCTTTTCACTGAGCTCTGTCCAATACAATGGTGTTCTACATTTTCTACCATACAAAGCTTCATATGGAGCCATTTTAATACTGGACTGATAACTGTTATTGTAAGCAAATTCAATCAAAGGTAGATACCTCTCCCAATTACCTTCAAACTCTAGTATACAACATCGAAGCATATCTTCCAATACTTGAATTACACGCTCAGATTGGCCATCTGTCTGAGGATGAAATGCAGTACTGAAATACAACTGAGTACCCAAAGCTTCTTGCAATTTATCCCAGAAACGAGACGTAAATCGGGGATCTCTATCTGATATAATGGAGATAGGCACTCCATGTAACCTGACAATCTCAGATATGTACAATTCAGCCAGTTTATCTAAAGAATAATCCATACGTACCGGAATAAAGTGTGCTGACTTTGTCAATCGGTCAACAATCACCCAAATAGCATCTTTTTTCCTCGGAGACAACGGTAACCCCGATACAAAATCCATAGTGATTCTTTCCCATTTCCATTCCGGTATAGTAATTGGCTGAAGTAACCCCGAAGGTACCTGATGTTCTGCTTTAACCTGTTGACATATCAAACATCTTGATACAAACTCAGAAATATCACGTTTCATACCTGGCCACCAGTACATCTTTTTCAAATCATTATACATTTTATTACTTCCCGGATGTACAGACATAGTACCACTGTGAGCCTCGTGTAAAATCTTCTGTATGAGCTCTGAATTCTTGGGTACACATACCCTACCTCTAAATAATAAACAATCATCAACCCCAATTTGAAATTCAGAATCAGTATTTGACTCACATTGTGCCCGTTTAACCTGTAACTTCTCATCATTCTTCTGAGCTTCACATATTTGCTGTAAAAATGTTGGTTTAGCTCTTAATTCAGCTAAGATTGAACTATCATCAACCAAAAACAATTGAGCATTCATAGATCGTAAAGCGTACAGAGATTTTCGACTCAAAGCATCAGCCACAACATTAGCCTTACCCGGATGGTAATCAATAATCAAATCATAGTCTTTTATCAATTCAAGCCACCTGCGCTGTCTTAAATTCAGATCTTTCTGTGTCATCAAATACTTCAAGCTTTTATGATCAGTATAAATATGACATTTCTCACCGTACAAGTAATGCCACCATATCTTCAATGCAAAAACAATAGCAGCTAACTCAAGATCATGTACCGGATAATTTCTTTCATGTGGTTTAAGTTGTCTTGAAGCATAGGCTATTACTTTACCTTCTTGCATCAAGACACAACCTAAACCATTTAATGAGGCATCACTGTAAATAACAAATTCCTTACCCGGTTTAGGCTGCACTAATACTGGTGCTTTCGTTAATAGATCTTTTAATCGGTTGAAACTCTGCTGACATTCATCAGTCCACTCGAACTTTACATCTTTCTGCAATAATCGAGTCATCGGAGAAGCAATCATAGAGAATCCTTGTACAAATCTCCGATAATAACCAGCTAAACCCAAGAAACTTCTAACTTCAGATACAGTCTTCGGTGGACTCCAATTGACAATAGCTGAGATTTTACTTGGATCTACCCTGATGCCTTCAGCAGATACAATATGTCCAAGAAAACCCACTTCTCGAAGCCAAAATTCACATTTACTGAATTTAGCATATAACTGTTTCTCTCGCAGAACTTGCAACACAATTCTCAAATGTTCTGTATGTTCTTCTTCATCTCGAGAATAAACCAAAATATCATCAATGAATACTACCACAAATCTGTCTAAGTACGGTCTGAATATTCGATTCATCAGATCCATAAATACTGCAGGTGCATTAGTCAACCCAAATGGCATAACCAGAAACTCATAATGCCCGTACCTGGTTCTGAAAGCTGTCTTTGGCACATCTGACTCCTTTACTCGTAACTGATAATAGCCCGATCGGAGATCAATCTTTGAAAATACAGTAGCACCTTTCAGCTGATCAAATAAATCATCAATCCGGGGCAACGGATACTTATTCTTTATAGTTACCTTATTGAGCTGTCGATAGTCAATACACAATCTCAAAGACCCATCTTTCTTTTTCACAAACAGAACCGGAGCACCCCAAGGTGAATGACTCGGTCGGACAAAACCTCTATCAACAAGTTCCTGTAACTGTGTCTTTAATTCCTTTAATTCTGTAAGAGCCATTCGGTACGGAGCTATGGAAATCGGAGTAGTTCCCGGAATCAAATCTATAGAAAATTCCACTTCTCTTTCTGGTGGCAACCCTGGTAACTCTTCTGGAAACACATCAGAAAATTCACATACCACTGGTACTGCTTGAATCTTTGACTCAGATACCTTAGTATCTAATACATAAGCAAGAAAAGCATCATACCCCTTTTTGACATACTTCTGAGCAGTAATAACTGAAATCACATCAGATAATCCCTCTGTCTGATCGGATTTAACCCGAAGTAATTCACCATTCTGACACTTCAACACAATATATTTCTGTTTACAGTTTACTACTGCATCATGCTGAGTTAACCAATCCATACCCAATATCACATCAAACTCATCAAATGGCAGTAACATCAAATCAGCCAGGAAACAATAACCTCTTACCATCAGTGGACAATTTTTACAAATTTTATCCACCAAAATAGATTGGCCAAAGGGGTTCGAGACTTTAACCACAAATTCAGTAGGTTCAATAGATAAATCTTTAACGCATGCAAGTTTTACACATATATATGAATGCGTAGAACCGGGATCAATTAATGCAGTAATATCAGTTTCAAGTAAAGAAAATGTACCAGTAATAACATCGGGTGCTGAGGCATCTTCTCTGGTACGCATGACATATGTCCTAGGAGGTGCTCGTGTCTCAAGCCTACTTGTAGTATCTTTTGTAGCTCCTCGGCTACCACTAACATTACCGGATGGTCGAGATGGTCTACCCCTCCAAGATTGATTACTTGGCTTCGATATATATTCAGCTTCTTTTTCACTTCTTTCTGGACAATCTCTGAGGAAATGGTCAAAAGAACCACATCGGTAACATGCCCCGCTCTTAAATCGACATTCACCAAAATGAGCTTTATTACAATACTGGCATCTCGGCTTAGGGGTACCAACACTGCCAACACTGGTCACTGATGGAGTGGAAGGTCTTGAATTAGTGCGCTGTGAACCTCGCACTCTATCCGAATACCCAGTGGTTGAGGTAGAACGATCCTGGTACTTCTTCAATTTCTTTGGAGCAGAAAACTGAGATTTTTCCATTGGTCTTTTACTAAAAATTCGAGCTTCCCTCTCAGCCTGTTTCTTTTCTTTGCTCCATTCTTCTGCTTTATAAGCTCGTTCTGCTAGTGTAGCAAACTCTCGAATTTCAAGAATTCCAACAAGTAGCTTAATTTCTTCATTCAACCCTTCTTCGAATCGTTTGCACATTTCAGCTTCCGACTGTACCCATTCTCGAGCATATTTACTCAACCGAACAAATTCTCTTTCATACTCAGATACTGATCTATTGCCCTGTTTTAGCTCAAGAAATTCTTTTCTTTTCTGATCAAGGAATCTCTGGCTGATATATTTCTTTTTGAACTCGGTCTGGAAGAATTCCCATGTAATTTCTTCTTTCGGAACAACTGAAGCTTTAGTATTCCACCAATGATAAGCTGTGTCTTTTAGCAGTGAAACAGCACATTTCAAACATTCTTCTGGCGTGCAAGATAATTCCTCCAAAACCCGAGTAGTATTTTCTAACCAAAATTCAGCTCTTTCGGGATCATCATCAACTGCTGCTCGAAATTCTTCGGCCCCATATTTTCGGATTTTATCGACCGGAGCTTTTCCTTTTCTGACAGATTCAGTACCTGTACCCTGTGGAATCTCGGGAACCGGTGGAGGAACAGGAGGGGGAGCTTGAGTTTGCTGCACTGTAGGGTTAGTTCTTATATATTGGGTAAACCATTCATTCATCATTTGAAAGAAGGCTATTTTTGCCTCCTCCCCTTGACCCTCTATACCGGGCCTTTACTGCTAGTTTCTTCTCTTTGTATTGAAGCCGGAGCATGACTCCCAGCTTCCTCAGATTGAGCTCGGTCAGATGACATTACTATAAGGAAAACACAATTTAAGCGGTCAGGAGATATCACACTATCAAAAAAAATAATTTAAATGGCATGTATAGCTAATTCGTATTCACTATATCGGTCCTAGAACCGACTAAACCGTAGCTCTGATACCAACAAATGTAACACCCCCTACCCGTATTCGTTGTCAGAATAAGGTACGGGGCATTACCGGAGTTTACAATTTTTTTATTTTTTTATTTTTTATTTTATTTTTTTTTTGAAACCGAAACCATTCTAATTCATCATATTTTCAAAATAAAATTCATGCATATTTATAAGATAACTTTAACAGATAAGCCATACCAATGGCTGACCTTACATTCATTTCATACTAACATTTATTTTATTAGCTTATACATGCCATTCATTTCCAAAATAAGTTTCTTAAAATACCGAAATACTGGGGTTGATAGTGTGATGAGTCTCCCACCGATCCGACCTCCGAGCTCTTAACACTACAAAACAGGGAAAAAGGAAATAGGGTAAGCACTTTGTGCTTAGTAAGCCCATGTAACAAGAATTATACTTACCTAGTATAATCAATATAAGCAATAAACATTCGTATACTCACTCAATGCATTATTTCCCTAGTAATTCACAAACTCAACATCCAAGTTAGTCCATTAATTTTCATCTATCAATAGTATACACGCCATGATTGATGAGCTCATCAATGTCAAGATTTCCATTTCCTTGTTATTTTTCCATATTTATCCCGTTAAATTACTCGGAATTTCGATGGATTTTCAGAGGTACACTTTAGTGTACAAATCCGGGTCCGTCAATTCATATTCATGTGCGCACATTTTCATTTCAGAGAGCACACTCCCGCGAACCTCATCTTTACAGTGGGATTACCAGTCCAGGCTAAATCCCCTGTAATATAAACTCATAGAGTATTGTCGGGATTACCAGTCCAGGCTAAATCCCCTGCAACGACAATTACTCTAATGAGCTTGGATCTGAATTACCAGTCCAGGCTAAATTCAGACCCTAATTCGGATTACCCGTCCGGGCTAAATCCATTTTCCACATATTCTTCGGGAGGGCTATATCAGGATAGGATCACCCGTCCGGGCTAGATCCTTTTTTACCGTCAATTCCTTTTCAGAGATCCATCGAATTTTCCTTTCATTCAACCGGGATTTTTTTCCCTTTTTATCAAATATACCAATGTTTCATCAAATTTCATACAATGGACATTCAAATTATATTCACATCAATAACATACATTTCAAACATTTAAGAATATAATTCAAGTTACATGAACTTACCTTGATACTAGTTCGTTTATAAAATCTACTAATCCGGGACTTTTTCCTTTCCTCGATCTAGCTTTGTATTTGAGTTTTCCGGATCTAAATAAATAAATCCAATCATCAATTCAATACATTTCATGTTCACATGTAGCATTTTCTATAATTCTATTATTATTTTTAGCTTATTCAAAGCTGTCTACTTGAGTCACAGTCACTAAATTATTTATTTCTCGAGCTACAGAGCTCCAAATGAAGAACCGTTAATTTTCCCTGAAACTAGACTCACATATCTTCTTCTCATAAAATTTTCAGAATTTTTGGTATGGCCAATCAATACCAGATTATTCTTAAAGTTTCCCCTGTTTCACTGTTTGACTGTTCTGACCTCTCTTCACTACGAATCAAATTACTCTTCATACAGAATTCATATGACCTTCTTATTTATTTCATTTGAAAATAGACTCATTCAGGACTCTAAAAATATAAAGTTAAGCCCCTAATTATTTTTCTCCAATTTTTTATGATTTTTCAAAGTCAGAACAGGGGATCCCGAAATCCCTCTGAACCAGTCTTACAAAAATATAAATATCTCAAATTACAGAATTCCTTTGCTTTCCATGTTTCTTTCATATGAAAATAGACTCAATAAGCTTTAATTTCATATCTCATTCAACTTCTAATTCCACTTCTACGAATTTTAGTGATTTTTCAAACTTACTCTACTGCTGCTGTCCAAAACAGTTTGTTATAGCTTATTTTTTTTCAATTAAATCCTTTACCCAATTCTAACTTCAAATTCTTTCAATTAAACCACTAATTCATCATTTTATTCATCATATGCTATATTCAAAAACTCTGAAACTTCAAAAATTTCAACTTAAATTCATCAAAACTTTGTTCTAAAACTTATAAAGCATCAAAATTAAAAGAAAAGGACTAAATTAACTTACCAAATTAAACTCCAAGCTTCAAACTTTTAATTTTCCCTTTTCTTCTCTTTCTCTTTTTCTTTCTTCTTTCACGTTTGCTCTCTGTTTCTTTTCTGTTTCTATCTCTCTTGTTTCTTTTCTCTTTTCTTTATATAGATATATATATATAATAATAATAATAAGATAATAATAAATAATATAATAATAAAAATCTCAGATTTTTCTTCAATTCACCGCCTCAATCTAGACAAAATGGCTTAATTGCCATTTTGGTCCTTTATACTTTCTTTTAATCTATAATTAAACTTTTACTTTCATTTCAATTTAGTCCTTTCCATTTAATTACCTACCCAAACGTTAAAATTTTCTAACGAAAGTTTAATACCG